>JZKD02S1906008.1:37458-59567 GCA_000966675.3 Picea glauca | reverse complement strand
TGACTAACAGAAAACAAAATAAGCAAAGAAACTGAAGCTCTACTTCTTTGATCTACCCAAAAGATCTTTAACCAAATCCGGAAACCCTAAGAGTAAGACTATCCCCAGTGGAGTCGCCAATTCTGTTGTGGGGTAATCCTACCCTACGGACTAACAAGCTAGGGCTTTAAACTTGTACGCAGATCATGACCCTTAAGATATAACTTTTAACCTTCTACCCAAAATCTCAACCCCTTTTCTCACGCAAACATGGGAAGAATCGACTCACCTTTTTACAGATGATTGAAGTAGATCCTCCGTTGAGCCTTTATTTCCTCGCTGTTGCTGCCTCTTCCACAAAGCTTCCTGCAATCAAGGCAAGACTACACATGCATGCTACTGACCTACTAGAGGGTTAGAAATAAAACATAAATCAAATAACATAGATGAGATTCATGTACTTGGGACGGGAAAAGCATCTTTTTCATTAGTCTCAAAATGAATCACTTACAATGAATTCTGAGACCAGCCACCGTTCCTCGATCCTAATCCTGGGCTCCTCCTCTTCTTTTGTCCTTCAACTGCTATAGCATGAATTTCTCCTGAAGCTTGAGGCAAAGCTAAAGGGTTGGGACAATAATGGATTTGGCAATTTGGCAGAGTTTCTTTGCTATGATTTTTTCCTCCTTTGAATAGTACCCCTACCCCTCCTTTTATAGGCTAGAAGGAGCTAGGGTTTTAGGTGAACTCTCAGCCATGCATGGCCGGGAGTTCCAGTTAACTGACAAAAGCCTCATGTCCCAGCGGAAACTTTCCTGATTTTTTGCTTTGTTAGGTACCCGCGGGCTGTATTGGGTTAGCCCACGGATACCCGCGTGCAGTAGAAGGACAGCAAGCGGTCCCCCGCGCTCAGTGAGAAGTTAGGGCGGGGGTTGCTTGTTTTAAGTGTTTTTTTTAGGATTTATTCAGCATGGCTTTGGCTAGGAAGAGGCATGAGTTGGCCTAATGCCAGGTAAACCTGTGTGGTGCATTTTAGGGTTATAACAATATTGAATTTGAAATCCCTTCTCTTAGATTGGTAGTTGTGCTCCTACCTGACACTTTCGATCTCGAACGACGCCTTGTGCACCTAGAGATCCTTGACAAGCAACATTGAGATGCCTCTATGCCTATCAAAGAAAACAAAAGACATGTTAAGGTCCAATACAATAAGTTTGTCTATCCTCGGTTGTACGATGAGGGTGACTTGGTCCTTTTATATGATCAAGACAAATAACCACTAGGGGAAGGAAAGTTCAAACCCATGTGGCACGGTCCCTATATCGTGCGGCGTGTCTTAGAAAAAAAAGCCTATGAATTAGAAGATTATGAAGGGAAAATGTTGGCTGAGCCCAGGAATGGGATCTACTTGAAAATATATTACGCTTGAGCCCCAATATTTGGTTTAACTCTTTGTATACTAATTGTTGGAAGCAGACCAAAGCAGAAAGAAAGACGATTTTTGGGAAAGAAGGCATGCACGAGGAAAGAAACAGCTGGAAGGAAGAGAAGAAAGCGCGCATGAAGGGAAGACCTAACGAAGGTAGGGTTAGGTTTTTGGTAATATATTGTAATGGCTGAAGAGCCAAAAAATGTATAAATATCGATACTTAGGTATCATAGGGGGGTTCAAAGTATTATCGAGTTTAGCTAGTTATCTATGAGTTGATGTGATATGTAATATTTTGTTGTATGGCCTAATTTTGTAAGTTGTTGAGACGAAGGGTACTAGGGAGGGTAGAAATTGAGGGTTAGACCACAGGCTGAGGATCCCGGTGCGATCTAGTCCACCTCATATAGATGTTACCCAACTGGCAAGATTGTAAGCGCATGACACTGTAGTGATAGAATGAATATAATAAAAGAGCTGAGAGACAAATATTTGTGGAATTATCCCAGGAGGGGGTGAACCACAGTAACATATGTGTTATGTGATGAATGCATGCATATATTTATTGTCTTTCAGTATTTATTTTTATGCTTAATGACTGAGTTGCTATATTTCTTGATTATTCGCAATTAACAGTATATCGTGTTCACAAGTTATAATAAGTGGTTCAATATACAGTTCTCATATCTCACACACAATCCTAGGCTGTAAACACATGAGTATTACAGTCACCCATTAAAGCTATCTCGGGTGAGACTGCGTAGTGCATTCTGTTCACTTTGTTGCCTTCTAGTTTACCAGAAGGGCCGATAGTTTTAGAGGCTTTGTTGGAAACTTGAACAAACATGAACCCTGGGTCACTCAATATGAACTCGGAAAGAATATAAAAGTAAACCAACAAATGGTTTCATTGTCATTGGTAGGAACAAAAGAGGATTGAGTAGATGAGATAGGTTGATCAAGAGAAGAGTAAAGAAGAGAAGAAAGCAATGAGCCATTAGAAGAGGATGTTGAGACTGTAGAATCCCATAGAAGCAGAGATGGAAACTTTGATAAGAAACAAACAACTAGAGTTTTCACAGAAAGATAGCATAAACCCTAGTGTAACACCCCGAAAATATCTTGAAAAATATGTGTTTACTAATTTGCATGAATTATTTTTCTGTGATTTCCCACACTTATTGTAGGAGTGGATACTAAGGTTGAAGGATAACCACGCAATGAACCGGATTCGACAGTTAGAGTGGACCCCAGTACAAATTGAGTAGTTACAGCAGGTGAACAACAAATTCAACCGCGCAGTAGATTTTTAGCTTGATGGTATTGTGGCAGGTTTTAGAATAGAGTTTGCAGTCGACACATTGAAGTCGTATAGCGCAGTGGAGAAAGAGTTTCTACATGGACCTCAAGGAAGGTACATTCGATCATTGTATACTTCTATTAAGATACTACTATATAACAAAGGTGTATTGACAATGGAGTCAAATAGAAAAACTTCCCTACGTGCATGGGGGGAGGGGGGAAGCACTGAAAGAAAAAAAAAAGATGGAAGGATGAACCCTTGGACCCAATCATGATGGATGATGACCAAATCAAGTGGATCTTGGCGACAAATGGAAAGACGTGTAGTGGAGTACCCTACCAATACAAGGTGAATACCAAGAAGAGAGTTGTATCCACGAGGGAAGGCTTGGTGAGTGATGAGGAAGAGGTAGAGTATCCCCAGGCTATGGAGCAGATTGAGGAAATCTTGCGTGCAACATATGAGAGGAAGATGAGAGGTCCAAGAACGAGAAGAGAAGGTAGCAATCCTATCCATACTAATGTTAGTGTGGAACCCATAAACCCATGTGTGACTAATACACCAAAGATAACACCATCATTTAGACAACCGAAGTTCAGAAGCAATCAAATAGCAAAAAGTACATCTACACAAGGAACAACAACTGGAGGATCTCATTCATGCAGCACTAGTCAGGTATCTACAACGTGCCGAGGTAGTAGTTTAGTGTTCAGAATGGAAGGACGCGATCCCACGATGAGGTTAATAGAATTTCGAGGAGAAGCAACAGAAGACCCTGAGAAACACTTGTTCATTTGTTCAAATATCTGGGATGCAAAACAAATCACTGATGAAGATACCAAACTTGCACAGTTAGTTAGTATGCTAAGAGACTGCACACTAGACCAGTACATGAGTCTAGATGCAAACAGTGCCCTAGGTACGACAAAGACACTAACAGACATTAATAATTTATTGATAAATGAGTTCCATAAACCAAGCTCAGAGGATCAATACATGAATGATATGATAGAAATCCTATAGAAACCAGGAGAATCTGTTTGGGAAATTGACCAGCGATTCAAGCGTTTAAAAGGAAAGTTGAAGTATCTCATGAACGATATGCAGCATAGGCACCTATTCGTCAATTCACTACTACCACACTTAAAATACCCATTGTGACAACATAAGTTTCAAATGCAAGTAGAGGCTCTGCAGGCATCCCTGCAACTAGAAGAAAATCATTATTAGCAGACGGACCCAGCTATCGAAAAATTAAAGGAGGATTTGAAGAGCTTAACATTTCAGCTAAACCAAAATAAGAGTAAGGACAAATGAGAAGTCGTTTGGTGCACTACATGTAGGATGGAAGGAAACCACAAGAACGAATGTCCAACATCCGTGCAATATATGGAAGAAGGAATGCCAAATCCATTACCAACAGAAGGGTTATGGTGCAAAATCTACAAGAAACCGGGTCACGATCCTTATCATTGCACGATGATGCAGAAATACCAGACAGTACCAAACAGTTCATATTGCAATTTTTGCAAGTTAGTAGGCCATGACGACAAAGATTGTTGAACCATGGAGTTGATGAGAGAGAGAACATCAAATTCATATAGAGTGTAGGCATAAATGATGTCTAGGCAAGCTGCACCACATTTTAATCAAGTTTTGGCTCCATACAACACTGCACAACAATAGTATAATACTGCGCAACAACCATATAATAATGCACAACCGCAGTACAACACAGCACAACCTTAGTACAATACTGCGAAGTATAATCAAGTACCTCAGTATAATGAGTCGAGAGGAGATCGAGCAGGCTACAAAGGTGGAGGATGAGCAAGAGGAGGTGCAGAATGAGGTAGAGGACCAATGGTATGCCACAATTGCCAACAACTAGGACATTATGCAAGGGAATGCCCACTTCCACCTTCATTGTGCATATACTGTCACGCATCGGACCATGATACAGAGGAATGCCCGACACTACTAGTAAAAAGGAATTAGAACAACCAAAATGTTCAATGGATTTCAGCTGAAGCAAGGGATGAAGGATAGAACATCAACATCATCACTCGTGGAGGAGATAAAATAAGAAACGACGCAATTCGACAAGATCCAGTACCAAACTAATGGGTGAAGAAGAACGTCGAACCAAGGAAGAAGTTTAACGTGCATAAGGAGAAGGAGATATTTAAGGAATCCAGACAAGAATTTCAGAAGGAATACATGGCGTCGACTTCAACTGCGCAGCAAAGCAAGGAAGCACCAAAGTTCGAGATGCCTCCAGTATTGGATCATACCAATGAAATTCAACCCATGGGACAAGTAAGTACAATGAAAGGATTTTTTCAATCATGCGTAAAGGTATTAAATGATCCATCATCTATGAAAATATTGCAAAACATACTAGAAAAATGTAGCATCGAGATGGAAGGAAAACTAGAACCAAAAACAATCAATCACCTACATACAAGAAGAAGAACCACTAGGGATTTCAGACTGAATGCCAATATCGAAGATTTCAACATGGAAGATATCATACTGGATCTAGGTTCTAAAGTTAATGTATTACCAAAAAATGCATGGAAATGCATGGGAGAGCCCACATTAGGATATTCACCTGTTCAACTGAAACTAGCAAACCAACATAGAGTCCTACCAATTGGTAGACTGAAAGGAGTGACATTAGACCTGGATGGAGTGCGCACTAAATAAGATTTTGAAGTCATTGAAATAGTGGACGACACAACACCATATCCAATGTTACTTGGTCTGGATTGGGTATTTGACAACCAGGCCATAATCAAATTGAAGACCAAGAAAATGACATTTGAGTCAATAGAATAAAGGGTCATCATGCCATTAGATACATCCAAAGGGGAAAGGTTTGTAGAACCCACTTGCTTAGACTTAGAGGAAATCAGCCAGTTGTACATAACAACTGTGTGAGATGAGGATTACGTAAACCCAACTGCAGATGGGATACTCAGTTGGCGGAGCATTACTTCATGTGCGATAGACTCGGACATCGGTTTAGAGAACTGGAAACAACGATTACACGAAGTATCCACAAGAAGATGTGCAAGAATAGACTGCGTAGTACGATGGGTAGGCACAGAAATAAGGGAACCACCCAGTTTCCATGAAATAAACGATTTGGAAACATTCTTAGATTAGTATGAAGATGAAGTTTTAGAGAATCAAAGAATGTTATCACTTGATATAGCACTCAAGGCCACACCTGCAATATGGTGGGGCACACACAAAGAGACAATCATAGATTGGTACCAATGTAAGCGGTTACTATGCATCAGGTTGGACGCATAACAAAAAAACAAAAAGCAACAGAGGTACTATGGACAGGGGGCACCAACGAAACACTTGGAGGAGTGAAGAATGTTGTGGAAAATGACATCCCCGGAGGAATGGCCTCATCATTTTATACACACCCTAGAGGGAATACCAACGAGCTGGTATATAGACCAGAAATTATGTAAAGGAACTGCGACCTGGATGACATTGCAACAGAATTTTACAATCACTTTCTCATTCGAGCATGAGAACCCCAACATAGATGCAGCTCTTAAACATATAAGAGGTGTGATATTCATCAAGGAACCAAAAGTTGAGCTCATAAAAGAAGAGCAATAGCGGAACAAACAGACAGTTAAGGAACTATTGTCATGTTACCATGTGCAAGAGGAAGCACCGGATGAAGACGATCAGCATGATATTCAGATTGAAGAAGAAGAAGGAGAAAGAGAAGTGGAGGTATCACCTATAGAATCAGAATTTATTTCCATGCCAATCAAGTTAAAGAAATTCAACATTGCGACAACTGAGAATCCCAAAATGGCCAACATTGGAGACTACTGGGATGAGAAAACAGTGGAAAATATAATAAAGTTACTGCGTGAGTACAATGACCTATTCCCTAAAACATTCACAGAGATGAAGGGTATAGCCAGAGAGCTAGGAGAAATGAATATACCACTCAAACCTTAAGTGAGACTGATCAGACAACGACCATACAGATTGAACCCAGTATATAAGCAGAAAGTCAAAGATGAGATCGACATGATGCTCGAAGTTGAAATCATAGAACCGGTTGAAGAATCAGAATGGATAAGCCCAATGGTAGTGCAGGAAAAAAAACAAGGATGGATAAGGATATGCATCAACTTGAGGAAGTTGAATGATGCATGCCTACATGACCCATTCCCTACACCTTTCACGAATGAAGTGTTAGAGAACGTAGGAGGACATGAAGCTTACTCATTCATTGATGGATTCCCAGGCTACCATCAGATCAAGATATCACAGGAAGACAGATACAAGACCATTTTTGCAACAAAATGGGGATCCTACCAGTACATAGTCATGTCGTTTGGACTGAAGAACACACCAGCAATATTTTCCAGAGTAGTCATCGTCGCATTTAAGGAATTCATCCACTAGTTTCTCGAAGTATACCTGGATGATTGGACAGTCTACAGTTTGTTGAAATACCATCTTGAAGTCTTATGGCTGATGCTAGAAAGATGCAGGCAGTGCCAGATATCATTAAACATAAAAAAATGCATATGCGGAACATCGTTTGGGATATTATTGGGCCATATAGTATGCAAACAAGGTTTATTAGTAGATCTTGCAAAGATTGCAGTAATTGTTAACTTTCCACTACCCAAAATAGTCTGTCATATAAGAGTGACGTTGGGACACATAGCATACTATAGGAAATTTATCAAAGGGTATGCACAGATTACTGCACCAATGGAAAAGTTGTTAAGAAAGGATACAAAGTTTCAGTGGAAGGAGGAGTGTCAACATGATCTGGATACCCTGAAGGAAAATATGGTCACTGCGTCAATATTAGTATTTCCAGACTGGGAGAAGACACTCCATGTGCATGTAGATGCATCAGCCATAGCACTTGTAGATATCTTGGTGCAGCCATGAGAGGGGGATTTGGATCACCCCATAGCCTTTGCAAGAATAAAACTATCAGAATCAGAACAGAACTACAACACCACAGAGAGAGAAGGCCTAGATATGGTCTATGTACTGCAGAAGTTCAGACACTACTTATTGGGAAAACACTTTAAGAGTTCACAGATCACTCAGCCTTGAAATACCTAGTCAACAAGCCAATGTTGGAGGGGGGGAATCGATCGATGGTTACTGTTATTTCAATAATTTGAATTTGAATTAATAGTCAAGATAGGAAAATTGAATGCAGGACTTGACCACCTATCAAGAGTCACAAATGGAGAAGAACCTACGAATTTAGAAGACAACTTCCCAGATGCACAGTTATTCTCAGTTCATATTTCTAATGAATACTTTGCAGATATTATTTAGTACTTGAGCACAAGCATTGCGCCATAGGAATACAACACTGCACAGAAGAAAAACCTGGTAGTTCGTGCTACAAAATATCAACTGATCGCAGGACACTTATACAAAATGGGCACAGATAGTATCTTGCGCAGGTATGTGTTAGAGCACGAAAGACCAAGAGTCTTAATAGAAACCCATGAGGTAATAGTAGGAGGACATTACACAGACAAAGCTACCACGTAGAAGGTATTTCATGCAGGACTATGGTGGTGGACCATTCACTGAGACTCGAAGGAGTATTGTCAAAGATGCGATGTCTGTCAAAGGGTAGGTAAACCCAATAGAAGGAACAAGATTCCATTATGACCAAAAATAAAATTGCAGGCATTCGATAAGTGGGAAATAGACTTTGTGGGACCAATCAACCCACCAACAAAAATAACAGGATCTAGGTACATTATCATCGCGACAGAGTACCTAACAAGATGGGCGGAAGCCACACTAGTGAAGGATTGCAGCATAGAAACAACATCACACTTTTTATTTGAACAAGTGATCACTAGATTTGGATTCCCAAGATTTTTGATGAGAGACCAAGGCACGCACTTCATAAACAACACCATCAGTGCTATGACTGAAGAGTTTGAAGTCCATCATCAGAAGAGCACACCATATAACCCACAGGCAAATGGCACAGTAGAAGAATTCAACAAAATCCTAGAGAATGCATTGACAAAGATCTGTAATGTCAACAGGTACAAATGGGACCTCAAATTACCAGCAATATTATGGGCCTACAGGATTACGTGCAAAAAGTTGACAAGGCACACGCCATTTAAACTGGTCTATGGCCAAGAAGCAGTGGTGCCATTAGAATTTCTAGTGCCAAGCTTGCGCATAGCAACAATCACACATATGACAGAACTAAGTGCAGTACAGGAGTGACTAACTCATTTAATGACCATGGAGGAAGACCAGATCTTAGTAGGGTTCCACCAACAAGTTCAGAAAGAAAGGGACAAATATGGGCATGATAGACACATCAAGAAGAAAACCTTCAAGGAAGGATATCTAGTACTGATGTACGAAAACAAATTGTTTCAACACCCAGGAAAGCTAAGAATGCACTGGCTAGGACTGTACGAAGTAAAATCTGTCACAGATGGAGAATTTTTTCAGTTGGGAGATTTATCAAGCGCAGATCTCAGAGGGATGATCAATGGGAGCTGACTGAAGTTGTACAAGGACAGTCGACCACCCACCGCACAGTAAAAAATAAAAAATAAAATAAAAATAAAAACAGAATAATAAATTATACTAATAGAGGCACAGTGCACCGAAAGAAGAAAGAGAACGCATACTTAGGAACACAGATTTGACAAGGATAAGGCTAATGGACAGGTAAAAAGGGAAACAAGTGGGAAACAAAAAGACGATAAAAGTAGTATGATAAGATGAAGTTATGAAAAATTAAATGACGGAAAGGACTGATGGGACGCAGCATTAATCATGCCAACTGGAGATGGAAAGGCAGAGTAATGGAAAGTATAAAAGAACCAGAGGTGCATTGAACCCATAATTAAGGTAGCGTCCTTGACAAGATTCATGTAATGCCCATACAACACATGGACGCGGGAGAAAAGATTTCATTTGTGAAAAGAGAATATATAGAGAGCAATAGAGGCTAAGGAGCAGAGAGTCAAGTTCACATAGGTCCCGTAGATCATTAAAACTCAGCAAACCTTCGAAATTCACCACCAAAGCAAGCAGAAGCAAGCCAGAGTGCCAGAAAATCTAGAGTTAGAACCAGGGCACAGGTACAATTGGAAGAAGCAGAAAAACAACCACCGGAGATCGTCAATATCGATGAAATCCCATCCCCAGACACAACACTAGTGAACCCCACACCTGTAGTGGAAGAAACCCAACAAACAACATCGAAGGGCACAAATGTAGATACACCAGTAGAGGCACAGGAGCAGTAGAACCAAGATGCAGAAACCCTGAAGGAGGCACAACCAACGAACACCAAAGCAGCTCCGAGAGTCAATGGAATGATTATGAATCAGGTAGTAGTAGTCGATCCAGACGAGTCTCAAACCACCATGTCAGACCACCCACCAGAAAGAACAGTAGAGGATGTTAGAGGTTGGCCGGAATGGTATTCTGAAGCACAAACGGCCGCTGCTGGCACTTCGAGGCAGCCACCACCAAAGAAATACACGCAGTAGGTACCTAGGTCACCTCACAAGTAACCCATCGCAACCCTTTTTATACTGCGTATACCAGATGGGGTACAAGTGGAATCAAGCTCACTAGGGAAGATCGACAAGATAAAATACTTAGACCACGATGTAGCAGATACAGACAAGTTTTCGAAATTTGCAAAGAGAGTATACTTGGAGACTGTGGGCATAAATCTAGTTGCGGAACCGATTGATCAGCCACTCCAATGGGAAACAGGGTTGGAGAAAAAAGGGATTTTAGGTTTGTTAGTTCTACCACATTTTGGCAGAGTTCAGTATGCAAGCGGGTGCGTCAAACAGTTGTTAGCAGTCACACATGGTGGGGACATATGGTTGGACAATCTTGTCTCAATAGACGTAGAGCTTATTGTGAACATAACAAGGTTGCCATCCCGAAGCATTGATCCTGCATAGTTTCTTGACGACAAAGCCAAGGAGAAAGAACTAGCAAAAGATATGAAGAAGAAGTATGGTACTGATAGGAGGACGTGAGGCATCATCATCAAGAGGATCAATGATGTCGCAACACAAATGGGTGAAAAAATCTTAGCATGTAAGCTACTAAGAAAATGTTGCAGGGAGGAAGTTCCAGCTATGGTTTTCATAGTTGCAGCTCAATATGCTGAGGGCACCACAGTGAGCTGGGCACCCTATCTCTTGAAATTGTTCCTGGATGACTGCAAGGATGCAAAGGATCTAGGAACAAAATTTCACTATTCATGGCTAATCATGTTAATAGCCTTTATGCGATAGAGGGAACCAAGATATGTAACTTTCGGTACCAGACCCAAACCTAATTAGAGAGAGAGATATTTATTGCTGAAATCCATGTTAGATGCTAGGCACAAAAGGATGAATGAGTCCATATTTGAAGGATACCTATGCGACCTACAAGAAGCCATCATCAACATGTGGAGAATAACACTAGAGGTTGTTGTGCGGTTTTAGGACATCACCAACTTCAAGGCCACACAACATGTGATGTAGATACAGGTGCGTAAGGAGCCCGATAAGAAGTGGCCACAAATGTGCTACTGTATCACAGAGGGAAACATCGACATGGTGATAAAAGACTAAGAAGATGAATGGAAGATTCTAGTCCTCACCCAAGACTTGCTAGAAAGGATAGCAGAAGAAGAGGTAGGGTAGGGAGAAACACAACCTGAAGAAGTCCTAGTTCCCAAGAAATGGAGGACGAGCCAGACAAAGACAAAGAAAAAAAATGAAGGCACAATGAAGATGGGGACCCATAAGAGGAAGAAGGATAATACATAGCCGGCCAAAGAATAATAGAAACAGGCTAAGGCAGCGCAGGGGACCGCACCAAGTCCCAACTCACAAGAACCATGTGGGAACAAGAGGCCATCCACATAGACAGGATATGCACACAAGAATATCAAGGCACAAAGAACACCTCCAGAATATACGATCACAAAGAATTATGGAGAAATGATAGCCCGAATGGTCCAAGATTGTCTAGCTGAGGATTTTGACAATGTTGCGCACCACAGGGACAGGATTTAAGAGGATTTGGAAGACATGCGGAAATTCCTCAAGAAAATCATGGAAGTACACACAATAGACATCAGCATGGGAATAGGGCCATCAGCACTGCAGACAGAGGAAATATTGGAAGAAGGTGAGCGTGAAACAGTTCATACAATATCGTAGCTAAGCGCAACATTCCACATCACACCCAGTATGCTAGGCATGGATGAGATCGTGGGGCAGACACCCCTAAAGGTCTTAAGCCAAATCCAATTGGTATTGCCACAGATACCATCCAAGGCTCTACATAAATTGCAAGCTAGCATTAACCATGAGGTACAGTCTTGTGCACACACAGACTTAACCAAATTGCAACAGGAAACAGAGAAGCAGGACGCGTTAGAAATATTATGCGAGCAGGATACGTTCGAGACCCAAGAGGAAAGGGAGCGTGGGAATGGATTGGAGCAGAAGGTCACAAGAAAATACAAGAATATTCCAAACACCACACAAACGGATGATATCACAATAGTAGAAAAGATTGATCTGATTGCATAGGAAATCGATCAATATCAGAAGGAGATCGGGAATCTCCATGAGCATCTCACACCCAATACTCCACCA
The DNA here is from genome assembly GCA_000966675.3 of Picea glauca. Classification (NCBI taxonomy): domain Eukaryota; kingdom Viridiplantae; phylum Streptophyta; class Pinopsida; order Pinales; family Pinaceae; genus Picea; species Picea glauca. Next base: position 47,164 of record JZKD02S1906008.1, on the reverse strand, counting down.
TAAGTAAAGGAGAAAAGGAAGCAAGAAGTAGTAGAACAACTATAGGAGATAGAGAGATAGGTTATCATAGTAGCTAACTTGTTAGAGAATGTAGCACAACTTTGGACAAAGTTAGAGGAGGATCATAAAGTCCAAAAGTGGGACAGGGAAGAAGAAAGGATAAGTGCAGCTATCCAGGACCTCAAGTAGAGGCAGAAGACAATGTCCATCACAGAGTGCATCAAAGGGGCGAAGGAATTCAATAAAATGTAGGTAGAACTCACCATTGCGTAAACACAGAAGAAGGAGCATCAGGCTCAAATGGAACTGTTTCAAGAGCAGGTAGCAGAAGTCTTGACATAGGCAGAGGAAGCCAAGAAACATATAGCACACACCCAGGAAGAATGCACAGAATTGATTAGTGATGAAATTGTAGTCTAGATAGTGGACACACTCAAGGAGAAGACTATGCAGGCACAAACAAAGGCAATATATCTCAAAAAAAAGTTCCAGGCAGTCACCAGGGAGATCGAAGATTTGTGTTAGGTGGCTCGGGATGAGCCACATGTCAGTGTTGGGGGACTGTTGGAAGAAGACCAAAGTGGAAAGAAAGATGATTTTTGTGAAATAAGTCATGCACGAGGAAAGTGGCAGTTGGAAGGAAGAACAACACACATGCATCCAGGGAAGACCTAACGACGGTAGGGTTAGGGTTTGGTAATATATTGTAACGACCGAAGAGCTAGAAAGTGTATAAATATCTATACTTGGGTATCATAGGGGGTTTTGGAGTATTATCGAGTTTAAATAGTTATCTATGAGTTGATGTGATATGTAATATTTTGTTGTATGACCTAATTTTGTAATATGTTGAGCTAAAGGGGACTGGGGAGGGTAGATATTGAGGGTTAGACCACAGACTAAGGAGCCTAGTGTGATCTAGTCTACCTCATATAGATCTTACCCAACTGACAGGATTGTAAGTGCGCGACATTGTAGTGATAGAATGACTATAATAAAAGAGTTGAGAGCCAAATATTTGTGGATGTATCCCAGGAAGGATTGAACCACGATAACATCTATGTTATGTGAAGAATGCATGCATATCTTTATTGTCTTTTAGTAGTTATTATTATGCTTAATGAATGAGTTGTTATATTTCCTCCTTGTTCTCAATTAATAGTATATCATGTTCACAAGTTATAATAAGTGGTTCAATATACAGTTCTCATATCTCACACTCAATCCTAGGCTTTAAACACATGAGTATTACAGCCACCCATTAAAGCTATCTTGGGTGAGACTGCGTAGTGCATTCTGTGCACTATTTTGCCTTCTAGTTTACCAGGAGGGCCAATAGTTTTAGAGGCTTTGTTGGAAACCTAAAAAGACATGAACCCTGGGTCACTTAGTACAAACTCAGATAGAATAGAAAAGTAAACCAACACTAATGTAATTTAGTGTATATATCTTTTCCAATTATATTTTTCTTCATCTTGCTTATTGAGTTTTCCCTTGGTTGGAAGATGTCAACGGAGTCTTTGGTCTACCTAGGAATCGCAGATGGAGTCATTCATCATACACGGAACTTGGATTCCTCTGCTTGGGTTTTTTACTCACTCGAGGGTCTACAGGTGTCTTCAAGTGGTGTATGCCTAGGGCCATCCATGAATAATGTGGTTGAATATAACATCGTTATAGAATGTTTGAGCGATGCCATTTTGCATGATATTCATTATTTGGAGGTTTTCCTAGATTCCCAGTTACTATTATGTCATTTGAACTATAGTTACCATGTGCGTGACCCTACGTTACTCCAACGATTCCTACGAGTATGCCTTTTAGAACGACAGATTGATTTTATTACTTATCATCACATACCTAGGAGTTATAATTATGTATCTGATGCATATGCTAATTTCGTTTTAGATTGGCATTTGTCATGTAACTAGAGTAAAGAAAACATTCGCATCAATGTACAAATTGTAACATAAGTAAAGCCGAAGAACCATGTTCTTATATATATATCAAAAATTATGATGTTTGTAGTACAAAATTGGGGCTCACACCCTCAATACACATATATAGACGATAATACAAAAGTCATGCAATCTACGCTTATGGCGCCAGATGAGTATCATGATAAAAAACTACAACATTTGTGAGATGCCGAAAGAGTCACACCCATGCTCTGGGCACTCCTACCACTTGTCACTGCATAGCCTCTGGTAGATCCTCCACCTGAACCATCAGAATCCTTTGTGTCAAACAAGACAGGTTGCCCTACACATTTTGAAGGACTCGCTCTACTTCTCCTCCTGCCGCCTCATCTCCTTGGTACCTATGAATATGTCGTGGAATCCCGTCTGACCATCGTGGACCTATGTTTGCGTCACATATATGTCTAATTAGTACTTAAACATCATCCAAAAATATTTTTGTTTTCCTATAGAAAAATACAAAAAAATGAAATATTTAAGAAAACTTTGGCATACCTATGTCCCCATAAGTGTTCCTTAGTGGTAATGGCATGTCAGGGTCCCATATGATGTCAATCCTTGTGTATGGGTATCCATCCAGAGCAATGAGTTGTCGTCTCCACCAGTAGAATAAATCATCATTGTAGGGTGTGGGAACCCTACCTACCCCCTTCTTTCTCCTCACCTTGGTCCACTGTGCCATGGCTGGATCATGAGGTCCTCGCGGAATGATCTCCACTCTAGGTCCCAAACCTGTAACATGCTTAAAGAAAAATCTACACAAGATGGAAGCAGACCTGAAGTTCCTCTTATCATCGTGTTTGCATTTTGTCAATTGTCTCTTCATGTTAGCTAGTACTGAGGTGCACCAGTCGTACACTGTGGATCTCAATCACTCTACAGAATAGAACATAAATGACCTCAATGCCTGGTTCAATGAGTCCAATCTTGTGATCCATGTCAAAATGAGGAAAACAATATTGAGGCTTAGATTTTTTATCGCTCAGATGGGAAGTTGACTCTCGACCTACTCGGTCCCTGCAATGCAATGAGCATTTATGTATTCTTCTATATTCATACCACTCCCAGATCCCTGGGCTTTGAATTTGACCACCTCACATTGACGCGACAACCCCGTTAAGAAATAAATATCCTCGACTTCAATCCTTAATGGTTGCCCATCAAGGTTGAATCTCTATGGTTGCCCATCAAGGTTGAATCTCTCACTGTCTGGATCCCAGTAATCCATGAGCAACTGTAGCAATCTCACTTGGTCCCTGATCCCTTTGAGAGCCCAAAACTTATATAATATACATATTTTTGAGGCCATTTGGGCCCCCATATCTCTTTCCATAGATGCATCTACCTCCTCATGTTCCCTTCCCCTCCACTCTAGCACCATCCTGCAAGAGAAATATCATTTTTTTTGAGTTAGAATTTACTAAAAAACATTGTTTACGGACATATATGCGGGCTGTAGTGTTTACAACCGCATATAGGGATGAGTATACATTGGATTTATTTTAGAACGTCGCATATAATCATGCGTATACACGACTCGATGAACGGTAGCCCGCATACACCTAAACTTCTAATTTGCACCCTAAATAACTTAAAAATTGAGACCTAAATAAAAAATTTAATCCACTAAAATGAAAGAGGAGGGTAAGAGAAATTAACTGGTCCAAACGGTCACTAATTTCGTCACTCATAGCTCCCGCAATCACCAGTTGAAGATCAAAGGTAATTTGGTCCAAAATCCAATATTTGGGTAAAAAAGTAAAATGGTATAGTAAATTTGGTTTTTGTTACTATTTATAGCAAAGTTTTACCCACTTTGCATAGTTTCGGATAATATTTCCACCTAATGGACTAATACAACAGTGGATTGAGTTGGTTTTTGTAGTTTTGTCCAGGGATTCTTGCGGTCTTCAACATTACGTCGACCATTCGTAACTTCATACAGGTATTTTCGCTACCCAACATATAGGATAGGTATCCATTCCATCATGCACGTTTTCATCGTCCTATAAATTTCACTCATATGCCTTAGGTATGAAACCATTTTTTAGCGACATGGAACTTTCTCTCTGCTACAAGACGTGTCGTTATCAAATGGTAGAGACTTACCAAACATGGATACCCTAGTTAGACCCTATGCTTCATTCGGTGCCCATGCAAATATTTTTTCCATAGGACTGGGAGTCCCTTATAGCTAATACATGAATTTATGTTGAACCTCATTTATCACTCATAAACATGCTGACCTATACCTAGAAGACTCCCAAGCGATTTTGATTTAAGCTCTTTTCCGACTTATTTTCAAAAAGTGAAAAGATTGTTGAGTAAACTTATCTCTTTCACACTCGTAAATTTGATTCAAAAGGACATCTATTTGGTACAAGTTTATCCCTTTTTCAAACCAAGTAGACTAAGATTATGAAAAAGAGCATTTTTTGGTGTTAAGTTGTGATTACATCTCATTTCCTTGCTTGCAGTATTGAGCCTATTGTCGGTTATCGCTTTGCGTTTTAAACCATTTTCCTCAATAGTTTTTGCATCCTCAACCAAGAAGAGCCTTATTTATATCCTTCACAACTTGACACCCTATACCTAGGAGGGAACAGACCCCCGAGTGTCCATCTCTCGCATGCACCTCCTTGCATTGAGCATAGGTATGTTCCACAGTTGGAACTAGTTTTTCTTACTTGCAACACTTGTTCCCTCCTTTGTATCATAGAATTCATTTAACTATGAAAAAAAAAATACGGTTCAGAAGGGAGTATTATCTTATATTGGAAGCATTCGTGTCACCTTTGAATAGAGAAAAAAAAAAATTGAGTCCACTTGTCATCATAATTTTGGGTTTAGCATGACTTTAGGAAGATGAGCTCGTTACAAAGAGTTTACTCTCCCGACTAGTTACTCTTCCAGTCCCTATGGAGAGTTTGATTGATGCCTCCTGCATCTCGTGGTTTCATCATTGAGTCTATGTTTCCAGAGTCTTCCATATGTCTCATGCTCCTGTTCAAAGGATGTCTATAAACATGTGTCATCCATTCCTCAGAACTCTTAACTTTGCATGTTGGCCATACCCTTATTTTGTCTAAAAATCACATGAAGTTGTAGTCCTATTTGGCACCCTAGTCCTACTTTCCTCATTGATAGGTAACCTTGAACCCTGCAGTTGACATTTTTTCATTGGTCATTGACACGGTGGTTTCCCTTGTCTTCGATGACAAGAAATTTATTCACACATTGGGATTCATGCAATGTCTTGGATTCCATTAGCCTTATTGGTGTTTTCCTCTCCTTTGTTAGCAATTTTCCTCATTGTCTGCTATTCATAGGGTTTTTTTCATGTACCACTTGCACCTAGCACACACAAAAGACGCCCAAGGTCATTAGTTCGTGAACATGTTCTTCGTTCGATTTCCTCCAAATCATCAAGCTCCTGCTTTGTACCTCATGCTGAATGATGAGATATGACTTAATGTTCTCCTTTTAGTGGGTCTCCTTCCAAAGACTTCAGCTCATCTATTCCAGAGACGAGACTTAGAGTCCTATGAGTACCTAGAGGCTTGCAGTCCATAGTGGTAGGTTCTCTCACCATCAACAGTTGGGAATACATCAATGTCTCTCGCCCAATGGATTCTTCAAGTGTTCGACCCTAACTCCTTTATTCACACTTATAAGAATGTACTCGGTTCCTGGATACCTACTTTCATCATCGGTAGGTTGTCTCGCATTTGTTAACGGTATACCTCAATGACCGGTAATCAAACGAAGTCTCATTGTGTTCAACCTCAACTCCTTTATTCACATGTTGTAGACTTGCACCTTTGGTGGATTATGTAGAAGAATTGAAGACATCAGTTTGTAGTTGCAACTTTCTTGAGTTGTTGCTACCTTTTCATTAGACCAGTACATGTGTGACTTCAGTGATCATGGGAGATCAGATTATACTCCATTGTATACAAATATATGCAGATTGATTTTGAGACTAGTTTTACTGGGCCTTGTTCGTGACTACGAAAACCTTTGGCATGTAACCACATTTGCATGTTCCTATTCATGGCCATGGACAATTGTTTGGTATATTTTCACATGGATCTGCAATGTAGTTCAAATTGGCAGACATGTATGCAAAGTCAGTATAGATTGTAATGAGCAACTAGTTCTTCCGACTGGATCCCCATTACTCCACTTCTGGGTCTTATACTGTATTTTGGCCATCGCAGATACTCTTATGACCTCACACATTAGGGGGCATCTGTTATAGCAAGATTTTCCTCAGCCTATGCAATCTTGCACAAAAGGCCTTTTTCCATTTCCTTATGTAGACTTGAAGTCCCCTTTTGCAAATCCTAGAGCTAAAAACATGATTTTTTCACATATACACGGCCTGCCTATATTACAACATGCATATATGCAGGTTGCACTAATACAACCCGCATACATTAGGAAATGTGCCCAAACTTAAAAAATGGTGTCGGGTTTCCATGTCACGTCACGAGATCAATGATCCTTGGCCTTCCATATACTATAAACATTTTGACTTGGCCCTTCAGTTCCACTTGAAGGATATAAATGGGCCAAATCTAAGCTATGGAAAAGAGGAGAAAGAATTCAAATTTGAGAGAAAATTTACTCTGGAGAAATTATTCACTTCACATTGAGTTTGCATCCCTTTGTCCTTTAAGTTTGAACACATTGTTCAACCCCCAAGCTCTTCTCTTATTGATTTAGAAATTCATTATCTCTCTTATATGATCTTGCCTTTTGCGGAGGATTGAAGTGGTGGAGGCCTAGCTGGAAGGAACTTAATTTCTCGGTTCCGAACCGTGCCGAAACAGAAGTTTGTAACTCATTCACTTATGTTGATTATATATTAATATAAATACTCTTTTCTCATCCAATTAATATCTCACAAATATTTGAATTATTATTCCATGGGCATATTTTTTATGAATGTTGATGGATTATGCTATTGAATGTGCTAACATCATATATTATCACCATATGCTTGAGTTGCTTGGTTGTTGAGGACTAGTTGCAAGTATATTGCTTTGGGTCAAGTGCTCAATGGTGGAATTCATTGAACGTCTGGATGAGGTAGGCCTCTTATCTTATCTTGTTAGCATATTTGTTTATATAGAATACTTGAGATTAGAGTTAATTTATGTAGTCATTTTCGTCTGTTGTGGTTTACCCCTACACATAGAGATATTTTCTGATGCAGGAGCATCCGCAACATCCGCAATACATCATATGAGCCAGAGCGAGGAGAAAGAGAACGTACAGCTGGACAAGCCAGCAAACCTTTTTTATTTTAAATTTCACCTTGGTATTGTTGCGCCGCCGTTTACTAAAGGCATTCAAAGCTGAGCGCATTTGTAATATAGTATAGATAAGGAGGCATTTAACAGTTTTAAATGCTGGTAGATAGGGTTAGCTGTAGATTAGATAGTTTCATCTTCCAGGAGGGAAAACGAATATAGGCACCCTCCTTGTGTAAATTGATTATTATTCAGCATTAGCAAGGAGAAGAGCGGAGCAGAGAGTTTGTGAAGAGACTCCATGTACAGATTGGATTAATAGAAGAAAGACTGTGATTTCAATCCCATGGATGTGTTTGAGCTCTGTGTGTTGTTGATATTATGCCTTTGCATGTTTGCTTCTTTTTATTCTTATCTTCTATATGCTACATATGTGATTGCATATCAGGTTAGAAACCTGAGAGAATGAGTTCCAATTGTTTCTCTGCTTGAGCCATGAGATCCCTGCATAGAGTGCAGTTGGATTCCTCCGCATAGGGTGCGTCGAGGAGGCTAAGTAGCTGAACCTTTGTTCTTGTTTGCCCAGGGTGAATTGGGATTGTCCAAGTCGTGCAGGTGAGTGCAGGTTGGACACGAGGCTTAGTAGCAGGCCTGGGCAAAGAAAGCCCGGAAAGACTTCAACACTTTGAAGGTCCTTGAAGTCGGGCACGAGAAGTGCATGAAAGTTCTTTGAAGGAGTCAGAAAGACAAAGCTCAGGAGAGATAGTTCTTTTGTTTTGCTGTGGGAGCCGACTCCAGTGGAGTCCACACAGGGTAAAGGTGGTAGAGTGGAGGATTCTCCAGAGGAAGGGAATCTACGGGTTGAAATCCTCGTGAAGATCCGCAAAGTCCCGAGGACCGTCGGATCATGGAGGAGATGCACGGAAGATAACCCGTGAGCACAGGTGGAGAAGAGTCGAAGTCCATCGGGCTTTGGGGTTTTGGCATTCGAGGATTGGTAGCACGAGAGTTTTACACCTCGTGAAAATCCCGAGTCACGATTCATCGAATTAAATCTGAGCCATTGACTGGAGAAGAGACACGTGGCGCAGGATCCCTGAGGATCGGGATTTGACATTCGGCGTTTCCAAAGGCAAGAGTCTCATACTCCGTGAAATCGCGACCGGCGATTTCCCGAATCAACGGGATCCGTCGATCATCGGAGGGACATGTGGCATCAGATCCCGGATATCGGGGTTTGACGTTTCAGGGTTTTCGTCCACAAGAAACTTTGTATTATGGATCCGTGATCTGCAAAATCCCAAAGAGGACGTGGCAAGGTGGGTCCCCAAGATAGAGTGGGAGACAGGTGGCAACATACCAGAGTTTGAAGGTGGGAGGTCCAAGTCTGCACATGCTATCGAAGTTCGGGGTTCGGGACTTTGTGGTGTCAAGGGTTCATGACATCGCATACGCTGATTTCCTGATGGGGAAATTCCCGAATAGAATTTGTTGACCATTGACCATCGGGGATCGGGGTTTTGTTTTGTATGTGAATTGTGTTCACGTGAACCGCGAACTCCCAAATTGTGATATCCCGATTTCCGAAGAGGGAGACAGCGAAAGGAGCCTACTGTGGGTAGTGGACTCCCGAGTAGGTAGGGAGAGTACTTTGACTCTTTGGGCCCGTGTGTCGAGAAGGTCCTGGTGGGAGCAGCTCGCTCGGTGAGGGGCAGGTTGCATCAGGTGGTATCAGAGCAAGTTTGGAATTCTCTTTGTTCAGGTAGCAGAGAGGAGAGACATAATGCCGCCCAGAAGAGAGAGGAAGTCACCTGATCATGAGGACAGGGATTCCCGAAGAAGGGGTAGGCCAGCAGGCAACCCAAAAATGGAACGCCAAATAGGAGATCTCAGGGCGAGACTCGAAGATATGGAGACCACCCAAAGGCGTGGAGCCGACGCAGGGGAGTTCAGTGATCCTAAGATTGAAGAGGAAGCTGGACACGACCAAGAAGAGGTCACCGCAGAAGATGCCTCGACAGAGAGGTTGATCAAAGCCATTTCGAGGATGAGCTCGAAGACGAAGATGGACATCCCGACTTATGAGGGGAGTCTAAACGCAGAGGAGTTGCTGGATTGGATCCAAGCACTCGACACCTACTTCGATTATGAGGATATCGAAGAGGACAAGAAGATAAGGCATGCCGTCATGAAGCTGAAAGGACATGCAGTCTTATGGTGGGACGAGCTGTAGGCAGACAGACGTTCCAAAGGCAAACAGAAGATCAAAAGCTGGGATCGGATGATCGCCAAGTTGAAGGCAAAGTTCATTCTGAGGGATTACCAGATCACGTTGTTCAGGCGGATGCAAAATATGAGACAGAAGTTGATGACGGTGAAGGAGTACACCGAAGAATTCTACAGGCTCAATATTCGAGCTGGTCATCGGGAGAGTGATGACGAAAAGGTGGCGAGATACCTGAATGGCCT
>JZKD02S1906008.1:13662-35507 GCA_000966675.3 Picea glauca | reverse complement strand
CGTGAGTCAGCAAGAGAAGCTGAATCAGAAGCATGCAAAGTGGGTGGAATATATGTAGAATTTCACCTTTGTCATAAAGCACATTTCAGGGACTGCAAACAAGGTAGCTGACGCCCTGAGTCGAAAAAGTTTGTTGCTGCAGGAATTCAGGGTCAAAACGCTGGGTTTTGAAAACCTGAAAGATATGTATGCAGGTGATGCTGATTTCGAGGAAGCTTATGAAGCAGCCGAGAATCCGGTGCTCAGAGATAGGAGCCCATGGATAGATTTCTTGATACAGGATGGATTGTTGTTTAAAGGAAATCAATTGTGCATTCCAGATTGCTCTATGAGAGAGAATTTGGTATGGGAAAAGCACAGCGGTGGACTAGCAAGTCATTTTGGGCATGACAAAACATTCGCCAAGCTGAGCGAATCGTATTTTTGGCCAGCTATGCATGCAGATGTGAAGAGGTTTGTTGACAGGTGCAAAATTTGTCAACACGCGAAGGGCAGGAAACAGAACACAGGGTTATATCAGTCGTTACCCATTCCTGAGAGGCCATGGGAGGCGATCAGTATGGATTTTGTGTTGGGTTTACCGAGAACTCAGCGAGGAGTTGATTCCATCTTTGTTGTAGTGGACAGATTCTCGAATATGGCACATTTTATCCCGTGTCATAAGACGAGTGATGCCACACACATCGCAAATTTGTTTTTCAAAGAAATCGTGCGATTGCATGGATTGCCGAGAAGCATAGTCTCGGACAGGGATACGAAGTTCATAGGTCATTTTTGGAGGACGCTATGGAAGAAGTTGGGGACTGACTTAGCTTTCAGTTCTACTTACCATCCGCAAACATATGGGCAGACCGAAGTAGTCAACAGAATCTTGGGGGATCTTTTGAGGAGCCTGGTGACGGAGCATCACAGCAGCTGGGATCAGATCCTACCGCAGCCAGAATTCGCGTACAACGATTCAGTGAATCGAAGTATAGGTAAGAGCCCATTTTAGATTTTATATGGGACACAGCCGAGGGGAGTGTCTGAGCTCAGGGAGCCAGAAAAGGCTGAGACTAGCAGCGCGAGAGCTGAGGAGTTCGCTGAGGTGATGAAAGAACTTCACACGGAGGTGAAGCAGCGACTGCAGAAGACGAATCAAGAGTACAAGCGCAGAGCCGATCAGAGAAGAAGACAGMTTYAGTTTGAAGTTGGAGACATGGTTCTGGCACACTTGAGGAAGGAAAGGTTCCCACGGGGGACATATAACAAGCTCAAGATGAAGAAGATCGGGCCATGCAGAATTTTGAGGAAATTCGGCGAGAATGCATATGAGCTTGAGTTGCCAGAGGGCATTGGGATATCTCCGATTTTCAATATTTCGGATTTATACCCATATAAAGTCAAAGATGCATGAGCTGAAAATGTTGAGGAACCAGTCATCCAGTGGCAGAAGCAGTTGCCAGTGGCACAAAAACCTCAGATGGAGTGCATACTGGATAAAAGACTAGGGAAGAAAACTAGGAGGAAGCAGTATTTTGAATACCTGGTCAAATGGAAGAATCTCCCAGTGGAGGATGTCAGCTGGGAGACAGAGGCAGTTATACAAAAGCATGGGTACACTGTGCAGGAGCTCATGGACAGGAGCGCATGAAATCTTTTGAGTCGAGGAGTATGATGCAGGAGCATCCGCAACATCCGCAATACATCATATGAGCCAGCGCGAGGAGAAAGAGAATGTATAGCTGGACAAGCCAGCAAACCTTTTTGATTTTAAATTTCACCTTGGTATTGTTGCACCGCCGTTTACTAAAGGCATTCAAAGCTGAGCGCATTTGTAATATAGTATAGATAAGGAGGCATTTAACATTTTTAAATGCTGGTAGATAGGGTTAGCTGTAGATTAGACAGTTTCATCTTCCAGGAGGGAAAACGAATATAGGCACCCTCCTTGTGTAAATTGATTATTATTCAGCATTAGCAAGGAGAAGAGCAGAGCAGAGAGTTTGTGAAGAGACTCCATGTACAGATTGGATTAATAGAAGAAAGACTGTGATTTCAATCCCATGGATGTGTTTGAGCTCTATGTGTTGTTGATATTATGCCTTTGCATGTTTTCTTCTTTTTATGCTTATCTTCTATATGCTGCATATGTGATTGCATATCAGGTTAGAAACCTGAGAGAATGAGTTCCAATTGTTTCTCTTCTTGAGCCATGAGATCCCTGCATAGAGTGCAGTTGGATTCCTCCGCATAGGGTGCGTCGAGGAGGCTAAGTAGCTGAACCTTTGTTCTCGTTTGCCCAGGGTGAATTGGGATTGTTCAAGTCGTGCAGGTGAGTGCAGGTTGGACGCGAGGCTTAGTAGCAGGCCTGGGAAAAGAAATCCCGGAAATACTTCAACACTTTGAAGGTCCTTGAAGTCGGGCACGAGAAGTGCATGAAAGTTCTCTAAAGGAGTCAGAAAGACAAAGCTCAGGAGAGATAGTTCTTTTGTTTCGCTGTGGGAGCCGACTCCAGTGGAGTCCACACAGGGTAAAGGTGGTAGAGTGGAGGATTCTCCAGAGGAAGGGAATCTACGAGTTGAAATCCCCGTGAAGATCCGCGAAGTCCCGAGGACCGTCAGATCGTGGAGGAGATGCGCGGAAGATAACCCGTGAGCACAGGTGGAGAAGAGTCGAAGTCCATCGGGCTTCGGGGTTTCGGCATTCGGGGATTGGTAGGACGAGACTTTTACACCTCATGAAAATCCTGAGTCACGATTCACCGAATTAAATCTGAGTCGTTGACCGGAGAAGAGACACGTGGCGCAGGATCCCTGAGGATCGAGATTCGACATTCGGCGTTTCCAAAGGCAAGAGTCTCATACTCCGTGAAATCGCGACCGGCGATTTCCCGAATCAACGGGATCCGTCGATCATCGGAGGGACACGTGGCATCAGATCCCGGATATCGGGGTTTGACGTTTCGGGGTTTTCGTCCACAAGAAACTTTGTATTGTGGATCTGCGATCCGCAAAATCCCGAAGAGGACGTGGCAAGGTGGGTCCCCAAGACAGAGTGGGAGACAGGTGGCAACATACCGGAGTTCAACGGTGGGAGGTCCAAGTCTGCACGTGCTATCGAAGTTCTGGTTTCGGGACTGTGTGGTGTCAAGGGTTCATGACATCGCATACGTCGATTTCCTGATGGGGAAATTCCCGAATAGAAGTTGTTGACCATTGACCATCGGGGATCGGGGTTTTGTTTTTTATGTGAATTGTGTTCGCGTGAACCGCGAACTCCCGAATTGCGATATCCCGATTTCCAAAGAGGGAGACAGCTGAAGGAGCCTACTGTGGGTAGTGGACTCCCGAGTAGGGAGGGAGAGTACTTTGACTCTTCGGGCCCATGTGTCGAGAAGGTCCTGGTGGTAGCAGCTCGCTCGATGAGGGGCAGGTTGCATCATTTTCCTTGTAACAACAGCTTCAGTCAACCTTTTGAAGTAATCAATTGCTTTCAATAAATATTTATGGAGTTGGGAGGAATTCGGATTGATTTCCCCAATGATATATAAACCCCACTATTGAAAGGGACTGTCAATTGATACAGGTTGTAAAGTAAAAACATGTCTCTCTTCCCTCTCAACTAACTTATGACAAATCTCACATTTCCTTGCATATCAATGGGCATGTTTGAACATTGTAGGCTAGTAATATCCTTCCCTAAGAATTTTTTGTGTTGTGGTGTCCCCTCCAAAATTTCCTTGAGCAAGACCATCATGCAACTCACAGTGGACCTTTTCTACATCTAATTTTTCAAGATATCTCAGAAGAACATCATCATAATTTATTTTAAAAAGAATTTCATTGATGAGCTGGTATTGTGTTGATTTCAGTCTGAGAGATCTCCTTTTTATAGGTTCCAAGTATATGGGGGAGCTACCATGAGTTAGGAAATATTTCAAATCATAGTACCAAGAATCAGTGGGAGCAGGGATGTAATGAATTGCATCCACAATTAGGGATTCTTGGTTATACATGTCTTAGTCATCGTTCTGTGTTTCTTTTTACTATGATGCAAGTTTGTAGAGTCCTTACACCTTCACTATTTTGGAAGGATTTATCTCCAGGTCATACTCTTTTAAGGTATTCATCCAATGAGCTCATTTCTCTCCCAAATATTTGTTTACCAGCAGATTTCTCACTGTAGAGTACAACACTATTACCTTGGTTCTATATTTAAGAAGATAAGGTTTGAAGGGTAAATAATTTATTTCTTTAAATACATCATATGCATGTTTATACACTTCAGGATAGTTCATATCTACTCCTTGTAGCCCTAAACTCATGAATGTAATAGGGAATTCATTTCCTTCATCATATTTATGAGTGAGAATTACTGTGAATGCAGTGTCAGAAGCCAATGTATATAAGATGAAATCTTCTTTAAAATCATGGATCCTTAAATATGGAATTTTTTCTATTTCTTCCCTAATTTTAATGAAGGATTATTTTTCTTTAGGGCCCCATTTGGATTCATCATTCTTCTTGATCATGTCTTGCAAAGGCTTCACAATTTCAGAAACATTTGGGACAAATCTGCACACAAAATTGATTTTTCCTAGGAAAGATTGCATAGATTTCTTATTATATGGGAAGGAAATATTTGATATGGCCTCACTTCTTTATGGATCAATCATAACTCCTAATTTGGATACCACAAAAATATAAGTTTTCCTTCATCTAGTACAAAAATGGATTTCTTGAGGTTAAGAGAAATATCATATCTTCTACATCTGTCAAATATTTTCCTAAGATGATGAGCATAATATTTTCTATTCTTTGAGAATATAGTGGCATCATATAGGTATACTACAAGAGATTTATCAATCAATCCCCTGAATTCTAAGTCCATAGCTCTCTAAAATATAGCCCCGACATTTATGAGTCCAAATGGAATCTTTCTATAGGCATATGTTCCCCATTTAGTTCTAAAGGAGGTTTTCAACTAATCATCATTGGAAACCAGGACTTAGTTTTATCTTGAGAAACCATTTAGGAGAGATAGCAATTCATATCAAGAGACACATTGGAAAATCTGCTCCATAGGAGGAACAAGATAATTATCTTTCTTAGAGGCTCTATTTAAATTCCTAAAATCAACACATAGTTTAATATCACCTGTTACTAGAGGTTCCATATTTGGATGCATTTTCCTTAATTTCTGTTGAAACGGTTTTGTATCAGGTTTCATTGGGATTACATGTTGGATGATGTTAGTGTCAAAATTTTTCATATTATCATATGTCCATGCAAATATATATTTATATTCTCTAAACAAAATAATAAATACATTATTTTCAGTAGGAGAGCAGCTGATTTCAAGATTGACCATTTGAGGGTTCTTATTTGTTCCCAAGTTAATTACCTCATACTACATGGATGAACTATTTTTCTTGCAGTTAGTTACCTTCTTGAACTTATCCTAAAGGTCACATATATTTTATAACCTCACCAAAGATTTTGGAATGGATTTCTTTGAGGTTTCCTTATCTTTAACATCTTGATGTGAAGGGTGTGTTGTCTAATTGTTCAATGCTTGATCATGGTGCACCTCTTCAATGGTCAAATATTTAAAGTTATATTTCATTCTTAGGAATATGATGATCTATTGATTATCACCAAATACCCTCCAATTGGTAATATTGTCTAGTAATGAGGGCATGCATAACAGTTCCACAGAAAAAGTGCCAGGCATCAATCCTTCTAATGGAATTAATCTAGATTCTACATTACCTAAAAGGTTAGCATTAAAATTCATTGTTCGAGGAATAGGAATAATGTTAAAATCCTAAAAAAATTTAATCAAATTCCATATTTCTTGCTGGTAATTTTTCAGGTGACTGGAAATGCAATGTACAATGTTGTGTACCTATCTGATATTTATCTCAGAGTCACCAAAAAGTTTCAAAAGTTTCACCTGCATGTCAGTTGTTTTTCTTAGCCCTTAAATCAAGGCGTATACACTGCAGTATTATTTGTTTATTCAAATTATAACCTTCATGTTATTAATAATTTCTTAGCTTTAGGGTCTTTAAGAATGCAACTAGCAGTTGCACCCTCATTAGACTTGGATCCATCAAAAAACAAAGTCCACATGTTAGGGTCTGAACTAACATAGTACTTTTAACTAGGTTAGCATCTTCATTCGAGTTAGTATTTACATATATAACTAAGTTAGTATCTTTACCATATAGTATATTATAGTTAGTCTCAACAATCTAGGTACAATGGATATTTCAAATTTCTTGTTTGTTTCCATGTGTGGAGATGTATCAACAGTAAAATTTCCAAAGAAAGTATTTGAGTAGTAATTTCTCAAGATTGAATTATTGAACATTATTGGCTCATTGGGATCATTGAGATATGTTACAATGTTCTTCATATACCTCTATTTATCCAATCTTATTTGGTATTGTTTACCATTATAGGGAAGCCACAGATGAGACCAGTCAATGGAAAAGTATCCTTTTAAAAGTCCAGACTAGTCTCTACTCAATAGGAGTCCTTATGATTAAATAATGTCTACCACAATGATATCAATTGTTTGATGGACTTTAGGATTGGAATCCATCCTTATCAAAACATTTTCCAATTCTTCAAAAACCTTCACATTTGACCTGTCCAATTGTACAATTTGAGTGTCACATTTACCTGGTTCAGAATTCAACTTTTGGCACACAGCATAAGGCATTATATTTGATGAGGAACCATAATCAACCATGAAATTGTGTACATTCCTATTAGATATTTCAAATGTTAGGTGAAAAGCAAGGGTAGTATATCTTGACTTATTTCCAATCAAAGAAGCATTGACATTCGATTACTTCTTAGTAGTTTTCTTTACAGAATATGAACTTTGTACAACTTTTCTATTTACTATGTTTTCCCCTACATTATAATATTTACCTTTTCCTGTAGATTCTTCTTAAAGAGCGTTGATTAAATTTTCCTGTATTTGAGGTAACTTCAATAATTCATATAGGGAAATATTAGTTCATGTCTTTTTCATGTCTTCTAGAAAATCACATTCAAAACTATTCAAAGCAAGGGAAGATGAAGGAGTTGTTGTGGTAAAAGGATATTTCTGGGTGGTTGTTGATTTCTTTCCATTCTCAGAGGTTCAAGGAGCATATACTATAACATGAAAACCTTTACTCCTTGTGTTATATGCATTTTGAGATAAATTCATTTTTCCAACATCATCATCATCTTCATCTCCTCTAAACAAATTGTGAGAGATATCCGATAATGAATAAGCTTCCAGTTTGGAGTCATCTTTATCATTACCCGATTGGTCTTCTTCATTGGTCGCGTCCTCTCCTTCTTCTTCATCTTGTCCACCCAAGGAGGATTCCCCATAGGTAAGAGATTTAATCACATTAACAATATCCTCCATGTTGATTCCCTCTGTAAGAGAAGGGTTTTTGTTTGTTGGAGACATGGTCTTTCTAAAAGGGGTTTTGAAAAAAAATCTTGTAGGAATATTTTCCCTAGCGATGTTCTTCATATAAAAAATCTCATTAGTGAGTTTTTTAACTATCCTTCACAGGCTTTCCATATCCATGGATTCTTCATCATTTTTGTTGGTAGGAGCTTGTGTTTGGATAATTTTCTTATTTGAATTGGATTATGTGCTTTGGTCACTGTTAATCCCAGAGTTTCCTTTTAGGTTGAGCATGTCTTTCTCTAGCTTTATGGATTCTTTAAATGTATCTTCAAGGGTACCTTTCTCAACTCTCTTTACAAATATACCCATGGATACTGGAAGAGATAAAGTATATAATTCGATAAATGCAACCTCAACATGTTTAGAAGTATAATGAATCTTATTAATTAATGAAAAACATATTTGGTTGAAATATTTTACTTTTTCTTTCAAATCCAATTTTATTCTAGATAATTATAAGACTAGTATTACTGGACTCTTATCATCTTGAAATTTCTCTATAAAAGCGGTCTCAAATGCCTTCCATCTTACAATTGACCTTTATCATAGAGAAAAATACTAGGTAGATGATTTACCTTCAAAAGTATGAGGAAAAAGTCTACAAACCACATCTTTGTGTTCTACATTCATCAACCTAACCACACGCATAAAAAAATTTACATGATCTTTGGTAGAATCATTCTTGTTAGGATTAAACTTTGGTAGAATATTCTCGGGATGTTTGGGTAAAGGGTGAGTATATCATGAGAAAACAATCACATCTTGAGCGAGCCAAGGTTGATTAGTATTTGTGTTTGCATTACCATTAGCCATATTTCCTCTGGGACTTTCTGAAGGTTCCTCTTCTAATGATTCTCCTTTAGAGGAATTTCAAGGGGTAATTGGAGGAGAATCAGGGGGACTGGGTGGTTGACCAGCACTAAGAGATAAATGATCTTCAAAGTTTATCTCAAATGGGCTAGTTATTCCCCTAAAGACATCAGAAAGTTGATAATTAGGGGTTCCAACGGTTGGGCTACCAATAGGGGTTGGAGAGAAGAGGTTGATTAGTCTTTCAAGTAGATATTGTCTTTGTCTATCAGGTAAAGGATATTCAATAGGTTTTTTCCCAGTCTATATGCTCAAACCTCGAGTCAAATCCTAGGAGAGTTTGACTTTTTAGCAATTTTAACAACATCTGACTTGAAGGAACTTAGTGCTTCAGGGATAGACTGGAAAAAACTCAGGGGATTTGTGAAATGGGTAGGTGTTTTCAGTAGAGTCAGATGTGGGTCAAATATCTTCTCAGGGTAAGGAGTATCATATTGACTTCAATGAGAGGGGTTTCATTATGGTTTATAATGTGTTGGGTTAGGGTTATGTGAACTGTTACTAGCCATTCATTTTCAATCCCTTATTCTAGTGCCAATTTTGTTGACAGGTCAAAATGGCCCTTCAATCAGTAAGGGAAAATGCCCAATGGTGAGTACCAATTAGAATCATTGTCATTTGGTATGGAAAGTTCTGAATAGTATGTGGGCCTGGTAGCCACTAAGAATTTGAAACAAAAGGAGGGAACAAATGAATTGTTCTCCCAACAATTCTATGTAATTCTAAAACTAACTAATTAAAGCAAACTGAAAAATATCTAATATAATTATCTCTAACCTATCATGATCATGATAATTTATAAATAGATAGACACAGTATATTGTTTATTACTTGTCACAAAAATAGTTCATGCTAATAGTTCATGGCTTGAACCCTAGGAAGCACCAACTCCCTTGTTTTAGGGAACCAACCCTAGGAAGAACCAATTCCCTTGTCTTAGGGCACCAACCCTAGGAAGCACCAACTCCTTTTTTTAGGGAACCAACCCTAGGAAGTACCAACTCCCTTGTTTAGGGAACCAAATCTAGGAAGAACCAACTTCTTGTCTTCAATATTTAATCAGTAAAGGAAATTAGTCCTTCCTTGATCCCCCCTTCCACCCTCATTACATAAGTATCTTGTCTTTCTTCCTTAGACTATGTTATTCCTTTAGATATTCTATGTAAAATCCACAGAGAAACTTTCCTTTCACCTTGTTTGTTTTCTTATATACTTTCCAAAAGGTATAAGGTTGAACCATTGTGTCTTTTATAATGAAACATTGCACCCCTTCATTTAATTAACACAAATGGTCATTTAATTAATTGATTTTCATACAAAAAATTAGACATTGATTGTTTACAACTATTTTGGATTTCTTGAAATGAATTTTATAATTCTACGAAATGGGTTTTTTTCAGAACATGCCCAATTAACCGACATGTGGAATTTTCCCTAGAACATGTGTGAGGTATATGGTACAAGTGGTTCTTTGAAAGAAATTTTCCCATATTTTCCTTCCGTCGTCAGAAGCCAGATCGACTTCAGTGCATTTTACCTTGTCATGAATGTCTAAATCGACCTCCACATATCTCCTTTTTTGGTGACTATTTAAACTCAACTTGTAAAAATTTTACTTGTTGGTGGATATTAAAATCAGTTCCCTCTCAGCTGCTAGTCACTAAAGATTCGACTTAGTCTTCACCCTTTTTTGTATTTGCTTCCTCATTCGATCGGAAAACATCTTTTTGGTTGACTCAACTAGGAGAAATTTCAAATTGATTATTTCGATTCTTGTCCACCCAACTTGCTTCAGCCTCGACTTGACTTGTATTTCTCAATTTAAGTTTGCTTTGACTTCGACCTTTAGGTCACTTCAATCTTGGACCAATTTGACTAAGAAGACAACCGACTTGAGATATTTGACTTTGGTCGTCCAGAATTTCTTTGGATGACTTGAATTTACCGACTCAATTTTATTTCGACTTCGACCTTTGGTGTAATTTACTTCACTTCTACTCAGACTGAATTGACTTAGAAGAAAACCGACTTTTGTAATTCGACTTTGGTCGCCTTGACTTGCTTCAGTTTTGAATTCAAATTTGGCTTTGATCTTTGACTTCTTTGATTTCGACTTCTTCTACTTATCCGACTTCGACCTTCAACTTCTTCGACCTCTTCGATTTCGACATTTGATTTTGACCCCCGATTTCTTTGACTTCGACCTTCAGCGTTTTCAACTTCTTCAACTTCTTGCTAAGATGTTTATACCATAATTATTGACTTTGTGACTATATTTATGCCCATACTAATATTATTTGATATCAATTCCAACACTATAATACCATGTCCAACATTCTTATTTGTGATTTGTATGCATCCATATTGGATTCTCCATTTACCCTTTTTATCTGGACAATTCCTTTATAGTTTCTTTTTATGCATGGATGTTAATGATACAATCCACCATAAACCATATTTCCATTAGCCTGATTTCATCAACCTCATACAATATAGGATGAGTGCATCAAGCTCATACAATATATTAGTCAATATTATCTTTCTACTGATATTCAAGTCAACTTCATAACATTATGTCCAATATTGACAATGCTTGACATTCAAGTCATCTTCATAAAATTATGTCCAATATTGACAATGCTTGACATTCAAGTCATCTTCATAACATTATGTCCGATATTGAAAATTATTCTCAAACCAATCAATCAGTGATACTCCACCTATCTATCAAGGTTGACATCAATGACAACCAAATTGTCAACAATCTCCCCCTTTGTTATTGATGGAAACTTAGTAAAACAATCTTACTCCCCTTGTTAATATATTTTGTATTTTTATTTCTTTGAGATGACTTTGTTTTACTCTTTATCTCTCCCCCTTTGACAAAAATGACAAAGGGAATATTTCTATTCTCCCCCTGAGATGATGCTCCCTCTGAGGTGATGCTTCCCCTATTTTTGTGCCATTTGTTTTGGACTTTTTTTACTGTTTAACTCTGCCCCTTTCTCAACATATGTCACATTAATGCTTCTATCATGGTCATTTTATTTTTTAGTAACCAAATTCAACTTCTACCATCTTAGAAACACAATTAAATTGGTCATAGTATCTTTTGATGTAGTGTTGCCTTAGATACTTGAGACGTGTTTTAGTTTTTCCATGATACTTTAAACTACAGTCCTCTTATAACCATGTTCCTTCAATGATTCACTTCATATGTTTTAGTAATGTTTCCCTTTAGCTTCCTTCAATAGAATGCCAAGATTATACAATGTTGCTCAAAGACTATCATTGTTTTCTTTCATACTGCTCCCAATTTATTCATGATGCTAGTCATTTATTCATCAATTTGTAACCCAAGAGTCTCTTTATTAGTTTCTCATTCTTTTGAAAATACCTCATTGGGTCTGGATCATATCATACTTTAGTAGCATATGTAGCATTATTACTTAATCCAAATCATACTGCACATTCCTTTCTCCTTACTTTGTCTTTTCGACTTCAAGTTTTAGATATACAAACAATGATGGAATTTTGATTTTTTTTTCCACATTTATGATTTCCCTCAGCCAAGAGTAACATTCCTGAGTAACATTTTATGTTCATCAATACTCATAAGGTCATCACCAGGAAAAACCTTAAGTCTTCCCCAAATCCTCCTTCCTTTCTTCTGTTTGTTTTTTCTGTTGAGGAGGAGCTTCAATAGATCATCAAAATACCATTGGAAAACTTATGAGAACATCATCACTCAATTATTTTGGTTGGTCTACTATTGAAGATTCATCATCATCATCACTATATTGTGTAACATAAACTTCTTCATATTCTTCTTTAGAATTTTCTTTTTCCATTTTTCTTTCAATGGCTAGTGGACTATTGATTTACAGGACATCATCAAGAACTATAATTGTGTCATATTCTTCTTTAGGAACTCTCCTTTCTTGAGATTGATTCACTTTATATGCAAAACTTTGATTTTTATATTCATTATTAAAATATTTAGCCACCATTCTCCTATTATTAACTTCATCAATTTTAGGTGCAATATATTCATCATCTTTCTTGCTTTGTACTTTACATTTTCTTTTCCATATCTTCTTATTATGTTTATTAGGATTTCCTATATTCAAGGATTGCATTGGTAATCTACATTTATTTGATTTATGGCCCGTTTGGCATTCAACATTGAGATTTTGTAAAGTATAGAAAGAGTTGTAGTTTCTTTTCTTTGTATTAAAATTCTTGCTTCTTTGGACATTCTTTGGATTGTACTTTCCATAGGCTTTACAATGTACTACTTTGTGTCCAAAATTATTGTAAGAATAGCAATGTCCAAGGAAGATATGTTGATATATGTTAGAGGGATTTCTTGTGGTTATTGTATTCTTCTTCTCATCTCTTTATTTAGTAAGGGGTGTTGATTTTTGTTTATTTGGGACGATCTCGAATGGCATCATCCTTTCCTTATTATATTCTCTTCTTAAGGAGATTTTAAGAGCATCTGCATAACTAATTGGTATTTTGAGAGATCCTTGTGATGTAGAAGTTGATTCTTGGGTGTATCCCAAACCAGTCTTGTTGTTTGGTGACCTCTAACTACTGAGACTTTCATCCAATATTTTTGAACTATTTTCAAATTTTGATCCCTTCTTTTCTTTCTCACGTTCACCTTTTAGAAACTCAATCTCAGCTTCTAGCTTCTCACATACTTGTTCTTTATCATTGAGTTGATTTAAAATGAATTCTTCAATTATTTTAGCTTCTAGGAGTTGAGACTTCAAATCATTCATTATCTTCTCTGATTATTTGATGGTTCTTGATGCATCTACTTATGTTGATTGATGTGCTCCTTCAAACTCTTGAAGTTGTTCCCTTAGTATCTTGTTATTCATTTTATAATTTCTTAGTTCCTCTAGAGAAGTAATCAACTCTACTTCCAGGTCTAATTCTCCTTCAAATTCAAAGTTTTATTCATCATCTACAACAATATCTTTAGTTTTCATTCCCATAAATAGAAGCTATGAATCTTAATCTTCACTTTCTTGAGAAGAGTTGTTGTCCTCTTTGGTGTAGATATTCTTCTTTTGTTTGTAGTATTTTGTTTTTTTCTTTTTCTTAACCTTCTTATGTTCTTTATGATTCTGAATTTACTCATCATCACTATCCTTCTTCTTGGGATATGGACATTTGTTAGCAAAGGTCCAAATTTTCCACAGTTGAAGCATATCAGAGGAAACTTTCCCTTGTATTTACCAATCCCTTTCTTGAGTTTCTTCATAAAGTTAGCTACTTCTTCATCAAATATCTTTGATAAATATTCATTAGGTACCTGCTCTTGCTTCTTCCTTGATTTTGATTTCTTGAAGGAATTTTCTTCTTTTTCTAGTTTTTCTTGTCATGTTCTCATCTCATGTGATATAAGGATCCCATGTAGTTCATCTATTGTAAGATTATCAATATCTGGTCTATCTTCAAGGGTAGAAATTTTGGCATCATGCCTCATAGGTAATGATCTCAAGATCTTTTGGAAAATGGGTTTGTCTTTGAGTTCTTCCCCTAATGCTCTGATTGAATTGAAAATTTCATCGACTCTTTAACGATATTCAACTATGTCTTCTTCCTCCTTCGTTTTCAAATTTTCAAATTGAGTTCTATAGGTTTTCATTTTGGCTTCCTTGAATTTTTGTCTCCTTCATATATGACCTTCAGTTCGTCCCACATATCTTTTGTTGACTTACAGTACATTACCTTTACAAATATAGGATTGGTTAATCCTACTAGAATAGCATTGTTTTTTCTTGAATTTTCATTTCATAACTTATTTGCAATAGTATCAGTAGGTGGGGTAGATGTTGCAATATAACCACTTTCAACAGCTTGCCAAAAATCACATCCAAGGTCCATGAGATAGATTTTCAGTCTCACACTCAAAAATGCATAATCATTCCCTTTGAATAGAGGTGCTTCGTTGGAAGACATTCCCTATTGTTGATCCATTGTTTCAAAAGATACATTCCAGTTGTTAGATTGTGTAGAAGGCACCCTCTCTAATACCAATTGTTGGAAACTTGGTCAATACTGAGCGGGGGGTGGGGGGAATCAATATTGGTTAATGACATAGACCCCCTTGCCCTCGAGCTGAGATCCGTGCAGGATCTTCACTAAAACCACACCAAGGGTTAATCCAACCCTTTGTTTAAGCCACAAAAGACTTTGGGTTTCAAGAGTTGGAGAGTTCCGATGTATTTCCACAGCTCTTGGAAAATGCCAAAATGTGAAATGTCAACGAAGGTTGACTTCTCTAACGTGACGAGAACATGCCACTTGTCACCCACTAGTTCCGACTTTCAAGACTTTGAGCGAACAAACAACAATCGTTCCTCTTCCCTTATGATTCCCTGAACTCGAAAATGTCAGAATGCTGAAATGGGCTCAACGTCCCATGAAATGCCAGATCGATGGCCTTTCGGGATTTTCGCCGAAGCTTGACCCCTCCTTTGACTTTCGTCGCACGTATCCTCTATATGATACCTGGGACCCACCTTTCGGCATTTCTCTCTTCGCGATTTTGAGAGTTGTGTTGATGAAGAAACTCCACTTCTTAAGTCCCAAAACCCCGAAATCTGATTGCTAACCAACGGTTATTGTCCCTCGACCTTTTCGGGAATTTTTTTCTTTCCCTCTTTGGGATTTTACGAACCAGGAGTTTGAAACTCTCGATTCCACAGTCACTGCCTCCTCTACTTCCCGAACCATGGAAATCTGAATTGCCGAAATTCCACTCCAAAGGCACGCTGCATTTCACGACTTTGGGATTTTCAATGCAAAGGGCTCTGAATCCTTGTCATCGATATTGCCAAAATGCCGAACCCAGAAATACCGAAATTCCACACCTGATAATCCTTTTCGTGATTCAGGAATTTGAGTGACCAAGGATTTTGGCCTGCACTCCAAACTTACGAATCTCGAATCCCCGAAGTGATATGTCGACTCAAAATGACCACAATCAATAGTTCACATTGACTCTTGATGTCATGGTGGAGGATTCATCCAACTCCTAAACACCTTATAGCTCCTCTGGATCCTACGTTCCTCACGGTTTCGTGAGTTCTCCACGGAGAATTATGACCACTAGATGCACTCCTCAATGACTTCTTCCCAAACGACTTGGTGTTATCCCTCCTAAACTTGACTTCTATGAGACGATTTCAATCTTCGTCTCCCTTTGAGCACTTCAAAGGTGTTATCCTTCCTAAGCTTTCACTTGTAAACTCAAGCTTCCTAAAAGGATCCCTGCTCGCACTCCTTGCCGCAAATCTTCAAATAACCTCTAGTTATTTGTGTCTCTGACCCTGTGCACTCTTTGCAACAGAAATCTCTCAGTCTTCTTTCTGGATTTATAAAATCCAAGGCTTCAATTGGCCTGTGCACACCTTGCATGGCTCTGTGCTTCCCTGCACTTTAGCTGATATGAGAACAATGGTATCTCTCCTAATATTTCTGAGATAAAAATTAGACCCTCGTCAATGCACACCTTGCAGACGTTCGCTTCACTCATTGCAAGAATTCCCAGGGAGAGAAACAATTGAAACTCATTCTTCTCCTCTCTCAAACTTCATACATTCACCGTGAAATCATACACATAATGCAGCATTGAAACAAATGCATAACAGAGAAACAAATCAACTGTAAACATACCATTCAACAAATGTAAACAGTAAGCATCATAACACCATGAAAGTTGATTCAAAGCTTCATATATTAAATCAAGTGCTCTTGTACATGGGTTCTTCTCTACAGCTCTCTGCTACAGATCTACAACTTATCCAATATGAATGATGATAATGTTTTTTTTTATACAAGGGTGAGGGTGTCTATATCTATTTTCCCTCATACGCTTCTAAACTATCTAATCTAACATTCATATCTACCTACTTTACATTAACAGACTTAAATGCCTATTACATCCGGCAGATGAGAATAATTTCTCCAGATCTGTTCATATCTCCAAGACATAAATGTAAGTACGTTTCTCCTAGCTATTACATTAATGATTCATATTTCAAAACTCAAAACGTTTTCATAAAAACGTGTCCTTTTTGCATTCGCACGTTCAGTTGTTCCTTTGACTAGGTGTGTGCTTTGCTTTCTACGATGCTCCTGCATCATACTCCCTCGCTTGAAAATTTTCATGAACTCTTATTCATGAGATTTTGCATGGTCTGTCCATGCCTTTGAATTGCTGCTTCATCCTCCCAACTGGCATCTTCAACTGGATGTCCCGTCCATTTGACCAAGTATTCAAAATACTCTTTTCTCCTGGTCTTTCTGCTAATCCTCTTGTCAATTATGCCTTCCATCTATGGCTTTTCATCTACAGGCACTTGTTTTGTCCATTGAACCTCTTTATGTTCCTCCTCTACTCCTACTTCTTCAGCTCTATAAGGGTACAAATCCGTAACATTGAATATCGGTGAGATTCCAACCCCATCGGGTAATTCAATCTCATATGCGTTTTCCCCAAATTTCCTTATGACCTTGCACGGTCCAATATTTTTCATCTTCATCTTATTATGCGTTCCCCTTGGGAACCTCTCCTTCCTCAGATGTGTAAGAATCAAATCACCAACTTCAAATTGAAGTTCTCGCCAGTGTTGATCTTCTCTCCACTTGTATTCTTGACTTGTACTCTACAATCACTCCTTAATTTGGCTGTGAAGCTCCTTCATTCCTTGTACAAAGTCCTCTGCACTAGCACTCCTGAATTCATTTTGTTATGCATCTTTCAGTTCATAAACTCCCCTTGGATGCATTCCATATACAATCTGGAATGGACTCTACCCAGTGCTTCTATTGAGTGCATCATTGTAAGCGAATTCTGCCTATGGCAGAATGTGATCCCACTGACTGTGGTGTTCAGTCACTAAGCTCCTCAACAAATCTCCCAAGCTCCTATTTAGGACCTCTGTCTGTCCATCCGTCTGAGGATGATATGCTGAGCTAAAAGACAAATTTTCCCCCAACTTCTTCCATAAGGTCCTCTAGAAATTCCCTATGAACTTGGCATCTCGATCAGACATGATACTCTTTGGCAAGCCATGAAGTTTGACGACTTCCTTGAAAAACAAGTTCACAATATGAGTTGTGTCACTAGTTTTCTAGCATGGTATGAAATGTGCCATTTTTGAAAATCTGTCGACTACCAGAAAGATCAAATCATATCCTCTTTGTGTCCTTGGCAGCCCCAATACAAAATCCATGCTCACTACATCCCACAACCTTTCAGGTATGGGTAATGGTTGGTATAATCCTGCATTCTTCCTTTTTCCTTTCGTATGCTGGAAAATTTTGCACCTGTCCACAAATTTCCTAACATCTGTTCTCATCCCTAGCCAAAAATATGAGCCATTCAACTTTGAGAACATCTTGTCATGACCGAAATGTCTGGCCAATCCTCCACTGTGTTTTTCCTTCAGCAAATTCTCCCTCATGGAGCATTTCGGAATACATAGTTGATTTCCCCTCAACAATAATCCATCTTCGATCATGTATTCAGTCCATTGGCTTCTGTCCCTAAGAATTGGATTCTCAGATGCCTCATATGCCTCCTTAAAATCTGGGTCATCCCTGTACATTTATTTGAGGTTATCAAAACCGAAAGTCTTGACTTTGAATTCCTGCATAAGCAAACATTTCCTGCTCAAAGCATCAACAACTTTGTTAGTAGTTCTAGAAATATGCTTAGTCAAAAAAGTAAAATTTTGCATGTATTCAACCCATTTAGCATGTTTTTGGTTCAACTTCTCCTGTCAAGTCACGAATTGCAAAGCGTGATTATCGTTGTACAAAAAAAACTCATTGGGAACCAAATAGTGTCTCCATTTCTTCAATGCTTGTATGACTACATAGAATTCCTTGTCATACGAGGAGTACTTAATATTTGCTTCATTAAATTTTTCGCTGAAGTACGTGACTGGCCTATCGTCTTGGCTTGAGACCGCTCGAATTGCAAATCCACTCGCGTCACACCTGACCTGGAATGTCTTGCTAAAATCTGGCAAAACCAAAATTGGTTGCTCAGTGATCTTCTTCTTCAGCAGATTGAAACTCTTCTCTGCTTCCTCTGTCCAGTGAAAAGATTTATGTCTCTTCTTCACCATATCCATCATCAGTGTGCTAATTCCACTGAAGTTTCAGATGAATTTTTTGTAGAAGCTAGACAAACCATGGAAGCTTCAAACTTCAAACACGCTCTTTGGCAATGGCCAATCCGTAATTGCCTTTATCTTTTTCGGATCCATTTTTAATTCATTTGCAGGGATAACAAAACCCAAATAAATGAGTTATGTCCTCATAAATGATGATTTCTTCATATTAATCATCAATTTCTCCTGCTATAATCTCCTCATTACTGCAACTAAATTCTTTAAGTGTTTGGCTTCTGTCTTGCTGAAAATTAATATATCGTCAAGATATACAATGATGAATTTCCCTATGAAATCCTTTAGGACTTTGTTCATCAACCTCATGAAAGTACTGGGTGCATTCGTTAATCCAAATGGCATGACAAGCCATTCATACAACCCCTCATTCATCTTGAATGTTTTCTTCCATTCATCACCTTCTCTCATTCGAATTTGATGATACTTGTTTTTCAAATCAATCTTTGAAAAAAACTTTGCTCCACTCAAGCAATCCATCAAGTCATCCATCCTTGGCAATGGAAATCTGTATCTGATGGTAATATTATTGATTTCTCGAGTCTGTACACATTCTCCAGCCTCCGTCTTTCTTTGGGCTGAGCACTATCGGAACAGTGCATGGACTCAAGATTTCTCGAATCAATCCTTTGTCCATTAAGTTTTGGACCTGCCTCTTAACTTCTTCATTTTCCTGTGGCGTCAACCAATATGCTAAGTTGTTCGGCAAACTGGCTCCAAGTATAAGATCAATATGATGGTTTATACTAATGATAGGTGGCAGCGAACAAGGTAGTTCATCCACTACTATATCAGCAAACTCTCCCAGCAATTCATGGATTTCTTCTAGTAAATATTCTATCCTCGTACTGGTTAGAACAATTTTGGGCTTCCTAACCACAATAAATTGAGTGTCTTCCTTCTTCTTAAACTCATCAAGAAGTTCCTTCCCACTCATGAGAAGTACAGTGTTTCTCATCTTTGTTTTCACTTTTTTATCCTTAATCGGCAGCAACATGTGAGTCCTACCATTTTTCTCCAAGGTGTAGGTGTTCTTTCTCCCATCATGAACTATGTTTTCGTCATATTTCCATGGTATACCCAGCAATAGATGACAAACATCCATGGGAATGACATCACATAATATTTCATCTTTATATCCTCCTATTTTAAACTCAACTAAACATTGTTTAGTGACATTTACCTAATGTCCTTTTTGTAGCCATGAAACTCTCTATGGGCTTGGATGTACAACAGTCTCCAGCTCTAGCTTTTCTACCATCTCTATAGATACGAGATTGTCTGTGCTACCGTTGTCCACTATGACCTTGCATACCCTATCCTTAGTTTTGCAGGCAGTCTGAAACAGACTGTTTCTTTGGGCTAGGTTCTTTGCCTCCTTCTCTGACTTCAAGAGAACTTTCCTCATCATCAAAGATCTTCCACCCTCAGTGTCTTCTGCCTCAACATTCCATCCATGAGCTTCAACAATGTGAGTTTCACCACCATATTTCTTATTATTTGAACACTCATAGGATTTATGTCTGATTTTTCCACAGACAAAGCATTTTACTTCACCTCATCTACCTCTTCCTCTTCCTTTGGCTCGAGGAAAAGTATTTTTATCAACATACTGCATTCCCTGTGAGCTTCCTTCTCTCTTAGGTTGAGTTTGAGGTTTCTTTCTCTCTTCTTTAGGTCTCTGAGTTCTATCTTGGGCAATATTTTTGCCTTTGGCTTGAATTCTACCTTGGCCTCTTTGACCTTGCTTCCAGCTCAACTTCTCTTCAGCTTTCAGAGCTATATGATTAGCATCTTCCACATTTCGAATGATCATCATGCTCATCTCATCTTCAATGTCATATCGTAGACCATTCATGTACCTGGAAACTTTTTCATCATCACTTTCCCGATGACCTACTCTGATGTTTATCCTGTAGAATTCTTCAGTGTATTCCTTCACTGACATCAAATTCTGTCTCAAATTTTGCATCCTCCAAAATAGAGTGATTTGATAATTCCTGGGTATAAATTTGGCTTTCATCTTTGCAACCATTCTATCCCTATTTTTGATTTTTTTCTTTCCCTTGCAATGTCTGTCAGCCTGCAGTTCATCCCACCACAGTGTTGCATGTCCTTTAAGTCTAGTAATGGCATGTTTGACTTTCTTATCTTCCTCGACATCCTCATAGTCGAAGTATTTGTCTAGAGCTCTAATCCATTCTAGAAGTTCTTCAACATCCAAGTTTCCTTCGTACACTGGAATGTCCATTTTTTCTCTAGTACCCATCCTTACAACAGCCCTGAATAGGCGTTTGTCTGTAGAATCTTCAACTACAACTTCTTCTCCTTCGTTTCCAGCTTCATTTTCACTTTCATCCTCATTGATATCCCCAGCGTCGACTGTGCGCCTCCATGTTGTCTCCATAGCATCAAGTCTAGCACATAACTCACGCATTTCTCTTTCCACTGCTGGATCAAGCATTGGCCTATCTCTTCTTCTCGGTGGCATGGCTGGAAATTTTTCTCTTTTCTCTCTGCTACAGAAAGCAAATAAGTTTTCTTGTGATTTGATACCACTTGATGTAGATCCCCTTGCCCTCGGGCTGAGATCCACATAGGATCTTCACTAAAACCACGCCAAGGGTTAATCCAACCCTTTGTTTAAGCCACAAAGGACTTCGGGTTTTGGGAGTTGGAGAGTCCCTATGTATTTCCACAGCTCTTGGCAAATGCCAAAATGTGAAATGTCAATGACGGTTGACTGCTCCAACGCAACGAGCACATGCCACCTGTTACCCACTAGTTTCGGCTTTCGAGCCTTTGAGCGAACAACCAACAATTGTTCCTCTTCCCTTATGATTCCTCAAAATCGGAAATGTCGGAATGATGAA
This sequence comes from Picea glauca, assembly GCA_000966675.3. Classification (NCBI taxonomy): domain Eukaryota; kingdom Viridiplantae; phylum Streptophyta; class Pinopsida; order Pinales; family Pinaceae; genus Picea; species Picea glauca. The sequence goes on along the minus strand of JZKD02S1906008.1, from coordinate 14,077 downwards.
ATGGGCTCAACGTCCCATGAAATGAAAGATCGATGGCATTTCAGGATTTTCGTCGAAGCTTGACCCCTCCTTTGACTTCCACCACACGTATCCTCTATTTGATACTTGGGACCCACCTTTCGATGTTTCTCTCTTCACGATTTCGGGAGTTGTGTTGACGAAGAAACTCCACTTCTTGAGTCCCGAAACCCTGAAATCCAATTGGTAACCAACGGTTATTGTCCTTTAACCTTTTTGGGAATTTTTTTCTTTCCCTCTTCGGGATTTCGCGAACCGGGAGTTTGAAACTCTCGATTCCACAGTGTTAGGATATTTAGACACTTAGGAGTTAGTTAAGATCTACTTGGTCTAATATGTCATTAGGTAAAAGTGTGTTTCTTTAGTATGCATTAGTATGCATTTGTAGTTAGGCAAT
>JZKD02S1905997.1:0-11956 GCA_000966675.3 Picea glauca | reverse complement strand
TTTGTAGACCTTCATAACTCCACCTTGAACAATAGTCTTATAACCTCCTCTGTCTAAGACTCCCAAAGAGATTAGGTTCTTCCTAAGATCAGGTGCATGTTTTACATCAGTTAGTATTTTAACAGTTCCATCAAACATTTTAATTCGAATGCTACCAATTCCCACAAATTTAGATGAAATATCATTACCCATGTAAACTACTCCATCATCTATAGACTGGTAAGTAATAAACTAGTGTCTATGAAGACACATGTGGTTTGAAGCACCATAATCTAATAGCCATTGTTGATCATGACATGAACCAATACTAATTGATAAAACTTCATCAACCATACCCAACCCTGTTGACGAACCTGTTTCAGTTGTGTTTGCTTCCTTCATCTCTTTTGGAGGGTCTTCTTTGGAGGCTTGTTGTCGCTTCCAACAGTCCTTCTTCAGGTGTCTAGATTTCCACAAAACCAACACTTGAGATTGCTCTTTTTGCCCTTCGATTTTGACCGAGAGAAATCCCTCTAACCCTGTCCTCTTTCTTTTGGTCTGCCTTTGATCACCAATGCCTCAGATGTAGAGGTTTCTAGATTGGATTTCTTCCTTGTTTCCTTAGACAGGAAAGCTCCAAAAATATCATCAAACTCAATACTTTCTGTCGAACTAAAACTAATAGAAGTAACGAAATGATCCCATGACATGGGAAAATAACACAATAATGTAATTGCCTTATCTTTGGATTCAAATTTCACTCCCATGTTATCCAACTAGACTAGAAGAGTATTGAAAGTATTCAGATGATCAACTATTTTTGTACCTTCCTTCATGCACAAATTGTACAATTTCCTTTTTAGGAAGATCCTGTTTGTCAATGATTTTGTCATGTACAGGTTTTCCAACTTTGACCACAGACTGGTTGATGTCTTCTCCGTAACAATGTTGAAAAGTACATCGTCGGCCAAACACAAGCATATGGCACTCAGTGCTCTCGCATCCATATCATCCCAGTCTTCGTTTGTTATGGACACGGGTTTCTTTGCTTTTCCCAAAAGCGCCTTCACCACACCTTGTTGCACGAGTAGATCATGCATCTTAACCTTCCAAATCTCCAAATTATTCTTACCATTAAACTTTTCAATTTCAAATTTAGCACTCTGCATCTTTTTCATTAGAGGAAACATACACCATTGTTTGTAATATCCAATGCTATTTCAATAAAATATGTGGAAGAATAATCCTTACAAGGTTTAATAAAATAAAAAACTTTCACTAACCTCTCCTCTTCTTTAAAAGATTCACCTTTTAAATTTACTTTATACCTTTTACTCCATAAAAGAACCTTAATATATATATATATATATATATATATATATATATATATATATCCAGCCACGTGAATCCACTTTTGAGATATTTTAAAAATAAATTCACTTTTTAACGGCTCCACAATATTTAATTCCAAAGTATTGTTTAATTTAATGCCTCCACACCTTTAAATTCTTGCAAAAAACATGTGAATTTTCCTTTTGGAGATGGAATGAGTATTTCCTTTTGGGAGATCAGGACCCTTACGACGCTCCCTAGGCCAGCGCTGAGATTCTCGTACAACGCTCCCTACGCCAATACAGGCCAGCGCTGAGGTTCCAAAATTTAAACAATCATAAGTGTGTCGAAAACAATGCTCCCTTCATAGGTATAGCCCAATGCTGAAAATGAAAACAATGCTCCCAGTTATGCTAAACTAGCATTACTGTGACTCAGAAAAAATATCCAAGAATTCATACAACCTCAACATGTGACCTTCTTTGCTTGCATCCTCTTCACGCTCTGAAACCACTTGTTCTAATTTGCCAATAAGGAAACACAAATTAACATAGGACAATCAATAAGAATGCAAACAAGAAGAACAGTCATTTACGTGGTTCACCCAAACGTTGGGCTATGTCCACCAAGCATAGGTATTGGTTGTCTTATTATTCAAATCATGGAGATTACAGTAGGTCACTCACATCTTTCACCACTCCATATTTTCCTCTACGGGCTTACATAATTTATATACAATTACATGGAAAATTGATTATAGAATGCGCTCACAACAAATTCTAACTTGGGATGAATAGTTACAACCAACGCTGAATTTTTGGATCTGAAATCCTAATCATGGGAAATTTGTTGTCACCGTTTCCAACAAAACTGTCTGCATATCTGAAAGCCAAGATTTTTTTATTGGTTTTAGAGGACATGTGGATAACACTTGATCTAGAAGAGCTGGGCGTGGAATTTAACAATGAGAGATTCGACAAACTCATATTCTCTACTCGCGATAGAAATCTGATTGAAGAAATGAAAGCGGAAGAGTGCATGGAAATAGAAGCCATGTCCACAGATGAAGGATGGGATTTGTTTTACCAAGTGGCTTTCAAAGAGGAAGGAGGCCAAATTCTTGAGGAGATAAAGCATATTTCCAAACAAATCTCCAGGCAATGTAAAGGTTTACCCCTTGCCATAAATCTAATAGCTTCATCAATGATTGGCAACAATTGTTAAGGAAAATACCTAATTACATCATTAACTAGTTAGTTAGTTAGTTTACCGTTACAGGAATTTTTAACTATGTAACGTCTTGTAACCATATTATGTAACTATACATGTTCATATTAATAGAATACACATCAATAGTGTAGTGTGTTTTATCAAATCTGTCTATGTGCTTAATCTTTTCATGGTATTAGAGCTGGTCTGGGCCTCACTCCATCACTGGAGGGCCCAGAGACCCAGGCTTATGAAATTATCTCCTTTGAGAGAAGAGGATTCGATTGTGAGTCACGTGCAAGTGAAAACTTAACACCGTCATTTTCCTGTATGTCTGCATAAACTTAGCGGAAGAAGATTGGTCTCGATGTATGCATGGCCTAGCGGCCATCCAGGAGACTACCAGGGTTTCCATATCCATATATATTTAAAAATATGGCTAAAGTCGGAAGGCATGGCCCAAATCCATGCAGTCCAAATGAGATTTTCGATGAAAAGGCATGGATCTATCGTCCAAAGGTGCGCCTATGTGTGAGAGCATTCGAACCATCTGTACGAAGAAAAAAAAAATCATTAATGTGTGAGGAGCCCACGAAGATCTAGCTGCATAAGAATCCTTGAGGATCCCACAAAGATCTAGCTGTAAGAATTGTTGAGGATCCGCAAAGACAGAGTTGTAAGAATCGCTAATTATGAATTCGTAAACCTGCATATTTTTTATATATAGGTTGGGGAAATTAGAAAAATATAGGTTGGAGAAATTAGTAATGTTTATTTATTTTTAAGAGAAGTGGTGGACAAATTTTCAGGAGGCACTAAAAGGAAGTGTTAATATTTTTGGACATCGTAATATTTGCATTTGGCATCCATAAAGAAATAACGTGAGTAAAGTTAAAAAATAAGAAAATTGTTGATGGAAGATTTATTTTGAAGGGAAAGTGAAGTTATTTGAAGAGAAATGAATTCTATGTTATAAAAAGTCAGTAATAAGATTTATTTAGTAGTTTGGCGGCAATTTAACCCTCATAGTGGAGCAAGTGGAGAGAAACGAGACATAACGCATTTGTTGTTACCTGGCCAGAAACAACTCATATTCCATCTAAAAAATGAGAATATGTTAAAGGAGGGTTTATGAGAATATGAAAATGTTTTTTTTTAATAATTAAGTTTTTTCATATCTAGGAATTTGAAATGTACAAGGTATTGAGTCTAGCTAACTCAAGATCAATGTAATTATTTTGTTAGAATTAACTACTCTAACAAATGACAGGAGAATAAGGAAATCCAAGATGAAGGTAAATTCAAGAGAAAAAAGATGTTAAGCATGGTGATGAGATTTATTTGGGAATTTATAAAGAGAGTTGCAAAGAGATAAGAAGTTATGTGAATCGAAGAAGCATATTCCAGCCAGACCAACAAAGTCAGTGGATGAAGAAGAGTCATCATGGAGCAAGCAAATACTCTACAAGAAAGAAAATCGAAAGTGTCATCATGGAGCAAATAATTGTCTACATGAAAGAAAATCGAGGCTTCTAGAGAGAAGAAGCCACAAGACAAAAGTATTGTCTCTTCTATTGTTGAAGAGCAAGTCATTGAGCCATTTTTATGGACAACTTTTCCACATTATTGAGCAGTAAAAACTGCATGAAGAAATTCGCAAAGAAGAAAGATGGGTAGAGACATGCAACAAAATATAACTAAATTTTTTGTTTTTTCATTCATCAGTAAATAGATAAGAAATGAATTGTTGTAATTTGAGGGGTGCATGCTCGGTTGTACCCGACACCCCATTAAACACTCCATTAAGTTTTTTGGTCCCATTTGTAAGAAATTGTGAGCTTTGCTATATGAAAGCTTTGTTCCCCATGTTCAGTAAGCCCTGATTGAAGCAGGCCTACATAGGTCAGTATGTGATCATGTAGCATGTATCTTTGGTTTCAAGCAACATGAAGTGCTAGCCATAATACATCACAACTATGCAAGCTTTGTTCCTCATGTTCAGTAAGCCCTGATTGAATCAAGCCTACATAGGTCAATATGTGATCATGTAGCATGTATCATTGTTTCAAGTAGCATGAAGCGTTGGCCATGATACATCACAACTATCCCTAGTTTCGAGCAACTTGAGGCACTAACCAGAAGGAATGTGGTATTAAGTCCACTTTGGTAAAGGAATGTGGTATTAAGTCCACTTTGGTAGAGGAATGTGGTATGGAGTCCACTTTGGTATATACAAGGGTGTCTACTCGTATGCTAACTTGATGATTGTATCAGAGAATTTGAATCTTCGATTAACAGGGGAAATGTGAGATATTAATCTTAGAGTCAGGACCAAGTTTTGTTTAAGGGGGAGTGTGAAGTATATTGCATTGGAATGCATTGGTAGTTGGTGATAGTGATAGTTTTTCCTAGATGTAATTAAGGGGGAGTGTTAAGGAAAATACCTAATTACATCATTAACTAGTTAGTTAGTTAGTTTACCATTACAGGAATTGGTAACTATGTAATGTCTTGCAACCATATTATGTAGCTATACATGTTCATATTAATAGAATACACATCAATAGTGTAGTGTGTTGTATCAAATCTGTCTCTGCTTAATCGTTTCAAAAATGAGTGGAAGCATGCTCTAACGCAAATGCAGAATCTGGATTTCATTTCTCCAATTGCTTATCATCCTCGCATTGACCAAGATTTTTTTCAGCGATTGAGATGGAGCTATGATAGTTTGCCCGATGCTTGTTTGAAAAACTGTTTTCTGTATTGTGCCATGTTTCCTCAAGATATTACTTTTGGGGTGAACTTGCTTGTGCAAATGTGGATCGCTGAGGGTCTCGTTAACACCAAAGACACAGGGCTCAACTATGTTAAGTTTCTTGAAAATCGTTGCTTATCCCAAGTGGAACATCAAGAAAATGTGATTACAGTTCACAACGTTGTGCATGACATGGCGATATACATTGGAGAAAGTAAGGAGAAATGTGTGTTTAGAGTAGGCCAAAAGCTTCAACAATTCCCTGACACAACGATTGACTGCAAAAGAATATTAGTTTTGAGCAATAATATTAAGTCTCTCCCCACAAAGGAATTAAGATGTCAGAAATTGGTGACCCTATTCCTAGGAAATTTGGAATTGAAAGAGATTCTAGAAGCATTTCTACACGGGCTCACTTATCTTAAGGTGTTGGATCTAGGCGGTACACAAACAAAATCATTTTCATTATCATTATGGCAACTGAAACAACTCAAATTTCTTAATTTGAGTCGGAGTGAAATTGAAAATCTCCATGAAAGTACAGGTAATTTTTCTTCCCTTCAGCTTTTGAACGTTAGTCATTGTATCAAACTAAAATCATTGCCTTCTCAAATAGGAAAGTTTGAAAGTTTGAAATGTTTCGATTTTAGCAATTGTGATAACCTAAAGTTGGTTCTGAAAGAGATTACAAGGCTTTCAAACTGTAAGATTGTGTAGTAAGGAATCTCCAACTCCTGTTCTTTTTATCATTTAACCTTGGGCTTATCATTTGATCTTAAGAAACTTTGTACCAAATAACACATGTATTTCATAAGGTTCTGGAAATAAATATTTTTTTTGGTATGTTGAGTTAATATCTCTCCTCTTGCTTATGAGCAATTATGTGGACAACCATGCCCTCATAAAACAAAATCTAAAAATATACTTCTTATGTTCTATATAAAGATACAAAAAAGGTAAGTGTTCAAATCATTTACAATCAAACTATTCATCACCCAACACCTCAAATTTTTCCTTGGACTACTTGTTAGCTTCAAGTGCAAATGAAATGTGAGAGAAATGAGATTGTAGATTATCCACATCCATAAATAAAACTGCATGGCAACCTATACCTGCAGTTATGCAAGTATAATAAAATAATAGCTATGCAGGTATAATAAAATAATAGCTATAGCAGTTTATGACATGTTTACATCTTTATCAATTTATGACATGTTGACAAAGGAAGCACCCTTTGATTTTATTTTTTTTCCTACCTACCAAAATTACTCAGATGAAATGCATTTTTTTTTATGGGCCTTCCACAAGCCAAACTTATAGAAAGATTTATGTATTGTCAACCCAGGTAGGAATGGGCAATTAGGGTAGTAGCATATGGCTAAGGTAGGAATGAACAACTAGGGTAGTAGCATATGGCTAGTACGACTCTATAGACTTTGGTTAAATATAGAGAATTGTGTAACATGTAAAATCGTATTCCAAAATTTCGTGGACATGAAGTTTTGGAGACATACATCCAAAGTATCAATAATGGTATGAAGTTTTGGTTNATGGGTAGAGACATGCAACAAAATATAACTAAATTTTTTTTTTTTTCATTCATCAGTAAATAGATAAGAAATGAATTGTTGTAATTTGAGGGGTGCATGTTCGGTTGTACCCGACACCCCATTAAACACTCCATTAAGTTTTTTGGTCCCATTTGTAAGAAATTGTGAGCTTTGCTATATGAAAGCTTTGTTCCCCATGTTCAGTAAGCCATGATTGAAGCAGACCTACATAGGTCAGTATGTGATCATGTAGCATGTATCTTTGGTTTCAAGCAGCATAAAGTGCTGGCCATAATACATCACAACTATGCAAGCTTTGTTCCTCATTTTCAGTAAGCCCTGATTGAATCAAGCCTACATAGGTCAATATGTGATCATGTAGCATGTATCATTGTTTCAAGTAGCATGAAGCGTTGGCCATGATACATCACAACTATCCCTGGTTTCGAGCAACTTGAGGCACTGACCAGAAGGAATGTGGTATTAAGTCCACTTTGGTAAAGGAATGTGGTATTAAGTCCACTTTGGTAGAGGAATGTGGTATGGAGTCCACTTTGGTATATACAAGGGTGTCTACTCGTATGCTAACTTGATGATTGTATCAGAGAATTTGAATCTTCGATTAACAGGGGAAATGTGAGATATTAATCTTAGAGTCAGGACCAAGTTTTGTTTAAGGGGGAGTGTGAAGTATATTGCATTGGAATGCATTGGTAGTTGGTGATAGTGATAGTTTTTCCTAGATGTAATTAAGGGGGAGTGTTAAGGAAAATACCTAATTACATCATTAACTAGTTAGTTAGTTAGTTTACCATTACAGGAATTGGTAACTATGTAATGTCTTGCAACCATATTATGTAGCTATACATGTTCATATTAATAGAATACACATCAATAGTGTAGTGTGTTGTATCAAATCTGTCTCTGCTTAATCGTTTCAAAAATGAGTGGAAGCATGCTCTAACGCAAATGCAGAATCTGGATTTCATTTCTCCAATTGCTTATCATCCTCGCATTGACCAAGATTTTTTTCAGCGATTGAGATGGAGCTATGATAGTTTGCCCGATGCTTGTTTGAAAAACTGTTTTCTGTATTGTGCCATGTTTCCTCAAGATATTACTTTTGGGGTGAACTTGCTTGTGCAAATGTGGATCGCTGAGGGTCTCGTTAACACCAAAGACACAGGGCTCAACTATGTTAAGTTTCTTGAAAATCGTTGCTTATCCCAAGTGGAACATCAAGAAAATGTGATTACAGTTCACAACGTTGTGCATGACATGGCGATATACATTGGAGAAAGTAAGGAGAAATGTGTGTTTAGAGTAGGCCAAAAGCTTCAACAATTCCCTGACACAACGATTGACTGCAAAAGAATATTAGTTTTGAGCAATAATATTAAGTCTCTCCCCACAAAGGAATTAAGATGTCAGAAATTGGTGACCCTATTCCTAGGAAATTTGGAATTGAAAGAGATTCTAGAAGCATTTCTACACGGGCTCACTTATCTTAAGGTGTTGGATCTAGGCGGTACACAAACAAAATCATTTTCATTATCATTATGGCAACTGAAACAACTCAAATTTCTTAATTTGAGTCGGAGTGAAATTGAAAATCTCCATGAAAGTACAGGTAATTTTTCTTCCCTTCAGCTTTTGAACGTTAGTCATTGTATCAAACTAAAATCATTGCCTTCTCAAATAGGAAAGTTTGAAAGTTTGAAATGTTTCGATTTTAGCAATTGTGATAACCTAAAGTTGGTTCTGAAAGAGATTACAAGGCTTTCAAACTGTAAGATTGTGTAGTAAGGAATCTCCAACTCCTGTTCTTTTTATCATTTAACCTTGGGCTTATCATTTGATCTTAAGAAACTTTGTACCAAATAACACATGTATTTCATAAGGTTCTGGAAATAAATATTTTTTTTGGTATGTTGAGTTAATATCTCTCCTCTTGCTTATGAGCAATTATGTGGACAACCATGCCCTCATAAAACAAAATCTAAAAATATACTTCTTATGTTCTATATAAAGATACAAAAAAGGTAAGTGTTCAAATCATTTACAATCAAACTATTCATCACCCAACACCTCAAATTTTTCCTTGGACTACTTGTTAGCTTCAAGTGCAAATGAAATGTGAGAGAAATGAGATTGTAGATTATCCACATCCATAAATAAAACTGCATGGCAACCTATACCTGCAGTTATGCAAGTATAATAAAATAATAGCTATGCAGGTATAATAAAATAATAGCTATAGCAGTTTATGACATGTTTACATCTTTATCAATTTATGACATGTTGACAAAGGAAGCACCCTTTGATTTTATTTTTTTTCCTACCTACCAAAATTACTCAGATGAAATGCATTTTTTTTTATGGGCCTTCCACAAGCCAAACTTATAGAAAGATTTATGTATTGTCAACCCAGGTAGGAATGGGCAATTAGGGTAGTAGCATATGGCTAAGGTAGGAATGAACAACTAGGGTAGTAGCATATGGCTAGTACGACTCTATAGACTTTGGTTAAATATAGAGAATTGTGTAACATGTAAAATCGTATTCCAAAATTTCGTGGACATGAAGTTTTGGAGACATACATCCAAAGTATCAATAATGGTATGAAGTTTTGGTTGGATATGCATCCAAAGTATCAGTAATAGTAAAACTATGTTGTAGATATGCATCCAAAGTATCAGTAATAGTAAAACTATGTTGTAGATATGCATCCAAAGTATCAGTAATAGTAAAACTATGTTGTAGTTTAATAATGGGTAAATATCATGATAAATTCATTTTAATTTATAAATCTAAAATAATGTGCTAAACATTTAACTTTAATAAATCATATGCTAAAAGTGCTCTCCTTTTTTAAATTAACATATATGTTTTATTAAAGCATAATAAAACATATAACCAGTCTCCGCAGGCGCAACAAGAACAAGAACAAGCACATGCACAACAACAATATGTCGAAGCACAGGGAATGGCCGTGCCCCGTCAGCCTCAGCAGCAGCAGCGATCGGTGACAGCGGGGCCAAGGCCTGCGCCTACTTACAGAGTAGTCAATGCCAAGAAAAAGGAGGATGGGCCGGGGTCCAGATGCGGGAACACGCTAACAGCGGTGGCAGCTGTAGGGGAAGATGGCACTTCTGGATATATTGGTCCTCGTTTGATTTTGTTCGGAGGTGCCACTGCTTTGAGGGAAATTCTGCGGCTACCGGACCACCGTCTTCTGATGGGAATGCTGGAATTAGTATGTTTTTCAAACCAGAATCCCAATCCCTCTATAATTCATGCATTCGTAGGAATCAGGAAAATTTCAAGGAACCAGAGTTCAAAACCTTGGCAAATCTTTATAATTTAAAAATTCTTAATTGTAAGATTTTGCAAAACCTTTCTAAAATTTTAGAAATTTCCAAGGACTTACATATTACATAAAAAGAAAAAAAAGTAAAATATTCATCTTGAAATGACCAAACCTTTTTCCCCAAAGTTGAAAAACTAACCAAAAGTGGAATATATAAGGCCCTTAAAATTTTCCCCTGAATTTGATTATGGTCATTGTTGTGAAAAAACCGGAGGTCAATCAAGGATCGGGTTTCAGCGATTACAAATGTCGGACACAAAAGCAAAACACAATGACATTTGCTGATTCGCGAAATGCGAACAGGTTGTGGGCCTAGGTAAATTGGAGTTCGGGGTTTGCTAACACCAGATGCAAAAGCAAAACAATTATTGCCGAAATGTGAAACAAGGCTTGTTCAAATTTGGGGTTCGGCATTTACAAATACCCAACATAAAAACTAAACAATTATGCTCGAAATACGAAATGCTATCACCCTTTGGGCCCACAACTTCGGTTTCGAAGTTTTGGAAACTAAATAACTCCGTGCACTCCAACAAACAAGTCCCGAATGCGAAATAACAATCTTTTACATAATATGTTTTTAAAATCACGTGCTCCACAAATAAACTCCGAATAAATATAGGACCGGGTTCACAATCAGTAAAAACAAATAATTACTGTGTTTGCTCAAAAACGAATTTTATCAAGAAATAAAATGAGTTTACAAATAAATAAAATATATACGCAGAGCAAACCTCCAAACACAGAATAACTAATTCAATTCAAGAAATGCTTTCAAGTTTTTGTCTCACAATGCATGTAGAATTACAATTCAACTATGGTATTTAAACACTAACAAATTACCCCTTCGATCTTCTAAAAGGTTTAATCAAGGTGGTGATGGTGTTTGGTTTCCTTGAAAGGTTAAGGCGGCCACCGTTTAAGGTAATGTAAGATAAAATTGTAATTGGTGGTTAATCTTTGAGTCTTGAAGGGTCAAGACGACCACCGATTCACCGTTTAAACAGGGGCGGTGAAATGATTACTTTCTGACATACTCCCTCTTAATCATTTCAGAGCAAAACAAACTAAAACAAGTAAAACAAAATTGTTGTAAACAATGCATTACATCTTGCAGACCCCAATGTTTCTTCTATGGATTTTAAACAGTTCATTTCCCAAAGGCTTCATAAATATGTCTGCAAATTGTTCTTTAGATCGACAGAACTGAATAGAAATTTCTTTGTCGTTTACCAGTTCATGAATGAAATGATACCTCGTATCAATGTGCTTACTCTGTTTGTGAAAGACGTGATTTTTTGTCAGTGCAATGAAAGATTTATTATCACAAACAATTTGGGTTGCATCATTCTGGTCATGCAACAATTCATTCAAGACCCTTCTCATCCACATAGCTTGACATGTAACTGCAGCTGTAGCAACATACTCTTCCTCAGTAGAAGATAGAGTCACAATGGGTTGTTTCTTTGATACCCATGCCACTGCTCCAGATCCAAGACTGAACACATACCCATATGTGTTTTTCCTATCATCAATGGAACCCGCAAAATCACTATCAGTATATCCGATCAGCTCAAAGTTTAAACCTGATGTGTATTGAATACCAAAGTGTAATGTCCCCACTTTGGGACATCATCACAGGGCAGAGATTTATGATGACCAAAGTAGCCAGATGGGTGCTAGAGCGAGTACAGGGGTATTTGAGAGGCATTGTGGGGTCCAACTTGCATTGATGATCATATTCCATCATTATGAGCCATT
>JZKD02S1905986.1:48703-67837 GCA_000966675.3 Picea glauca | reverse complement strand
GATGACGAGGAAACTGAAATCCAACAGTGATTGCTGAATATCGTGACATGAGTGAACGAGGCACAAAGAAGAGCAGGAAAACACTATACAGAGAGTATCTCATAATTAACGCATATAAGAGAAAAATCACGTCTTTTTCCTCCTCGAAGGTCACTTTCGTTTGGGATTTCCTGGGCACTGTAGACAACTGACAAGCACCGCCTTCCCGACAACTTTCGTGTGAATTCCTGGGTACGGCACACAAATGACCAGCACCGCCTTACTAACTGATTAAGCTTAACTCTTCGAAGAATGAATGATCTTTATTAAAAGAGCGGCCACAACCTACTCCATTAATATGAGGGCGGTGGCAGACTGTCCCATCAATCTACAATCCAATGAGGGAACTTCCCAGTAAACTAATGCCACCTCAAAATGTTAGGAAGATTGAGAAAGTTGCTGCAGCAAGCAAGGTTGTTGCAACGTGTCCAGAGGCAGTTGAAGCTGGACATGCAATTTGACCATTTTCCATAAACAGCTGTACTTGCAAAGGCTGCGCGGAATAGGTTGAATTAATGGGAGTAGTGTTGTATATCGACAAACTAATCGCCTCATTTCCCACTGCGTCCGTTGGAACTAGGCAAATAAAAAATCCTCCAATTTGATTCATCTGTTTTCCAAACTGTAATCCTGACTCTTGACCGGTTAGGTCAGTTTAAAAATTAGGAAAACTGTGTAGATGACATTGTTAATTTGATTAAGTTGTAATTTGAAGATTCTTACCATTTCAACTGTTCGATTTGAACCAAAATTATACCTTAAAAAATTCGAAAAGCAAGGTAATTTAAGGGCCAAATACCCCAGGAAGAAACATGGAAGAAGACAGGCAAATTTACCATCACAGGCCAATTTGCCTTTCATCATAGCCTTGTGGTTAAAAATTTGGTGTCACTGTCAACCTCCTTCCTTAAAACGGAAGGGCAGAACCGACATTAAAGCGGTTGAAACCGTCAAATATACTAGTTTTGTCTCTTTTTATCTTTTTAACTGTTATATACCGGTAATTTTAAAAACTGCAAGTCACAGCGATGTCTACTTAATTCCTAAACAGTTCCTAAACAGGTGCGAGAGAGGTATGTGTAGTTGGAGAGAATAATAGAGAAAACATATCATCTTAAACAGGCGTGTGAGAGGTATGTGCAGTTGATAGGAGAGAAAATATTGGAAATTCTACCCAGCTCATGAGTAGTCATTCTTGAGTGGTGAGTTCAATTTGCATATGAACAACTGTTTTCTTTTTTCTTTTGTAGGTTGTAGCTATCTTGGCATCATTACATGCATCCTACTTAGTGTTTGGTCAATTGTTAATGTACAGTGATTGGATCTATGTAGAATTGAAGCATAAAAACAAGCTGGAACCTCTTATTTGATGCTTCTTAAAATTGAAACTATGTGCAACTACCATATCAAAGTAATTTGGCCCTATTCAAAATTGAAACTATGTACAAGTTGCTATATCATCAAGATAATCTGTTAAGCTTTTTTGTTTATATTTTTAATGGTATTGTACCCCATATTTATGTTTATATTTTTAATGGTGTTATATTCCATGTAAAAAATCAATCATAAAAAAATGATGGACTAGTAAAAAGGCTCATCAAATTTATACCTTAGACTCCGACAGTAGGAATGGATTAGAATAGAAAACAGTAACATGGTTCCTTACAATATTTCAACACCGATCCTAAGGTTCGATAGCGGATGGAAAAAGAGCAACACAACCATTTAGTGTTACCAATATTGCAACACCGACCCTGAGGTTCGATAGCTGATGGAGAAGGAACAATGCAACAGGATAAGGGAAAACGATTTGGCCTTTTACAATTTTTAATCATTATGTTTGCTTTCTCATCCTTCAAATTTCGGGAATCTCATCTTTAATGAAATTTATTATAAATGGCTTTAAATAAAATTCATTCTCAAACCAAAATTGTAAGCAGATTTTTTGTTGATCGATTCAAATAAAAATTACTTTGAAATTAAAATCATCGGTGGACACAGATGTAATTTAACCAATCAGAAAACATTTTTTTTTTTTTTTTTATTTCTACCCATTTGTAATCAAGTAAAACTGAAAAAATAATATATTATAAATGCAAACACTCTTGCAACATTAATTCTAATCTAACTTTAACCTTCAAATCTATCATGGTGCGGTTACATTTTAGTGATTGTACGTTTTTCACAACATGTCTTTTAAGATATTATCCATAATTTTTTGGAAATATTCTGAATCAGCAGATTTATACAAATATGAGAATAAAACTTTGTGAGAAACTTTTATCAATAAAAGAGCTAAACTTTCTAATAAATTATTAAAATTAAAAAAAATAAACACAACCAAATAAAACTTTACTAACTCCACCTATTAAGATGTAATGGTAAAGTCCAACAAGATGTAATGGTAGTCTCACATGTCTGCATTATACTCAGCCATATCATACAATTCAACTGGAGAGGAGGCATCCAGAAGGATAAGGAGAGATGTGTACACTGCTGTCTTTTTGGGCGCATTCACAGTTCACTAAGGAGAGATGTGTACACTGCAGTCTTTTTGGGCGCATTCACAGTTCACTGGTCGGAACAGTATAAAGACTAGTATATGTTTCAATATGCAAGGACGGATGAGCAAAATATTAGGGACAGTATGTCTTTATATATACAAATTCTACAAATACGGGTTGATAGCTATGGTTTACAAGTTAGAGGTTATGGAGTCAAGTCTCCAGATATATATAATGTAAAGATTATTGGTCTTAGGATGTTTTCATCAAATTAAGTTGTCAAAAATGTAATTTGTATATTTATTTTTAGTATCATTTTTCAAAAAATTATTTCAATATAAATTTATACTAATCACTATTTTTTTGTTATTCAGAATTTATTTTTGAATGCAGAAATAGATTCAACATGCTAAAAAACACCCAAAACTCTCCGATTCTACAGAAATAATCACTTAAATCTACAAATCGAACAATTTCTCACCTAATTTCAAATAAATATCCCAGAAAAAAATTTCATTTCCCAAAATCTTTAACCTAAAACCTACCATTAATACTATGGTCATTAATGTTTACTTCTACAGTGGCAGAAAATGATAATACATGTTTCAATATGTATACTACAGTGGCAGAAAATGATAATACATGTTTCAATATGTATACTACAGTGGCAGAAAATGATAATACATGTTTCAATATGCACTGACATGTATATTAGACCATATACTACCATTAATACTCTATATTAGAGCCGGGTGGTCAATGTTTGCCACTGCCAAAGCTCGGCCACTGTATGCAGAACGGCTACGGCATCTCCAAGAACTTTGGAGAAGGTCCGTGGTCCTGTGCCGGGAAAACGTTTCACTAAGACTGTGCAGCTAAGTAATTATTATGCCTGTAAAAACTGGGTCATTACCTGCATCAGGGCTACGCAATTTTCTGAGACTTGCAGAAAGCTAGCCACTCCTGATCCAGGCGTAGTTGCCTTCACTTTACATGCCTCGATACTGGAAGACACAACAGAAGCTGCGAACTCTGCGGCCCACGTGGATATAAACTCTGATAACCACCGCAATTCTCCATCCCGCTTTCTCCTCATTTCTTCGACCCTGTCCGCTCCTCGGCGACTTCAGATGCAACGACCATCGGCCGGTATCGCATCACTTGGCCAAGTTCTTGGTGGACTGGTTCAAACTTCAAACGACCGCCCTCGTGGGTTAGCCTTCGACTCAGCTCCTATGCCGGCTTTGGCCGATTCCAGACGAGAAAACGAATTGTAGAGGTGTACCATCTGTACAGTGAATTATTGTGAGCGGATCTGCCAAGCTCTCATGACCCTCTATCCTAAAATCTTTGTAAAGTCTATAAATCCTCTTTGGAAACTCCTTCTGAATCTTGTTTGGAATATTGAATAGATAGGTTTGAGATATGTTTGGAATATTGAATTGATAAGTTTGAGATAAGAAACTTTTAGTTACAAGATTTTAGAGAAAAAGTTAATTATTTAAAATAAAAAAATAAATAAAAATAAAAATTGAAAATCTTTATATACTAAATTAAACCAGGACAGATTTGGAATAAGAAATTTTGGACTAAAAAGTCTTACTTCAACTTAAATCGGGACAGATTTGGAATAAGTAACGATGGACATTTGCACGATATAGACAAAAAAGCATTTCTCTACTCCCATTTACAATATATCAAATAAAAAGCTGACGCATAAATATTCGAGACATTAGTATCTTCGTCCTGCATCATATCTTTTGCTTTTCTTTATCTTATCCTATTCTCTGAATGGATATACACTTGTGCTTTCACGTCATCTTCCAATTTCAGGAGTAATCTTCATTATCACCAGAGATTGAATTTGACCTAAAATAACGCGGCGGCCGCAACTGTTGACCTAAAATCTTCACCAGAGATTGAATTTGATGGGCAAATTTACTGTAACGGCCCACTTTACCTTTCAAATAAGATTTTCAAATATGGTTAAAGATTTCGTGTAGCCATCAACTTCCTTCCTTAAAACGGGCAGAATTTTCAAATATAGTTAAAGATTTCGTGTAACCATCAACTTCCTTACGTAAAACGGGCAGAATGGACATTAAAGTAATAGAAACCCGTCAAATTTAACGGGCTTTACCAGTTTGAAATTCCAACCCTGCTTACCACGTTCAAATCCATCAAGTTTAACCACGAATAAGGTGGATGAAAGTTTTATGAGTGAATACTGTCATACCTGATTATTGGTTGCCAACACCCATAGCAGCATCCATTGACTCAGATCTCGCTAGCGAAGTATATGCATCCAGTGTAACCTGTGGGGAAGGGAAGGTTATTCCCTGTCACGAGTTATATCTGATTCCCAAGTCCGGCATCTCCACTAGCGGTGAATCCAAAACATAGTTGAAACGCTGGCCCTGGGCTTCAGCTTTCCATAATGGATAGGATAGGAAAAGGGATTTGGAATTCATGAGAGAAGAGAAGAGAGACACAAAATACACACAGAAATGAATTGTATTACACCAATTATACAGAGATACATCGCACTTAAATAAGTGTTGTGAGATCCAACTTATTCCATTCTTGGAGGGAGAGGTTGACAGAATCTCTCAACAAACCCAATCCAATCCTTAAACTCTAGAATGTAGCATTAATTAGGCATTATCTCTAACACCCCGAGTTAATCCCTATATTATAAAACTTCACAAATTACATAACAGAAAAGGTTACAACACTTTGTCTGGCATAGTCTTCATGTAATGAATCATTCTATGGACATACCTCCATCTGTCATATATTTCTCTTTCGACTATTTGTAGAAAGGTAGTCTAGGCACTGAATGTCTTCAAAAATCAATTATACAAAGTGACTTCCAATCATAAGAAAAGTTGTTTTTGAAACCAAGGCTGCCATTTTATATCAAGATACAAGAGTTCCTAGTTTCTTTTACATAAACACGTAAACATATAAACAATTTAAACAATTTAAGCACACCATACACAAGATCTGAACCCATCATCTTTAATCTTAGTACTTCAGATACAAGTTGTTAGAGTAGTTAATTCTAACAATCTTTGCTCTTACACATTAAGTTGACTAAACTCAATATGTTTCAAATTCCAAGATCTCTTAAAATATTCAATATACATTCATTGAATTCACAATCCCTCAAAGCAAGGAAAAACCATCTAGTGTGACTTCCACAAATAGCATTATTTTTTTAGTGCTATTCTTCACATACTACATCGCCAAAAGTGAATAAATACTTTTCACTTCACATTTTTTATTAAACCCTCATTGGGCAGCTAAAATGGATGGTCACTATATTCAACCCGTGGACCGGTCAATTTGACAGACTAAGTTGTCTTCTCTCGCTATCTCTCATCATTATGTCTTCATATTACCTCTTTGCAGTGGCAATCCAAAAAATGTCATTCCTTTCACACGACTCACCTTGGCATTCAACAACCAACTCACATCCAATTGCTAATTGCTCCCTAAAACTAGTGGCTCCCTCATACTGATATGACGTCGTAATGGTTGACCTTGGTGACTCCCTCAGACTAGGGGCTCCCTCGGACTTGAATATAGCCTGCGTCCTCCCTTGGCAGTGGTAGCAACGTTGAACAACATTCCACGACAGTTTGCATCCTTCCTCTACAGCGGCAGCAGTGATCGGTATCTTGAACCCTCCCTCAACGTCCAACACGATTGCTTATGATTCAAGTGGCGACACTTTGATCGACTTCTATTCCTCGGATTCAACGCACAGATGCAATTAGGCTCAATTATAACGCACAAATGTTTCACGGGTCAACACACATCCTTATAACAAATCTTAGATCTCTACACGTATGGGATTATCACTTCTCTGCAACTTCACCTCGATGCTCTCAACACAGATCGATGCTCTCAACACAGATGACGAATAGAGAGCAGAACTGGCACCAACAAACAATAGAACAGACGGGAATTACTGCCTCTCATTGGAACGAACAAACAATATAACAGACGAGAATTACTCTGTGAACTCAACTCTTCAAATATTGAGGAGGCTTTTTAGTCTCTAAAGAGTTTTTTCCCGGCTCTGATACCAATTTGGAATTCATGAGAGAAAAAAGACACAAAATACAGACATAAATGAATTGTATTACACCAATTACACAGAGATACATCACACTTAAATAAGTGTTGTGAGAACCAACTTATTCCACTCTTGGAGGGCGAGGTTGAGAGAATCTCTCAACATCCTCCCGCAAACCCAATCTCATCCATAAACTCTAGAATGTAGCATTAATTAGGCATTATCTCTAACACCCCCTGTTAATGCCTACATTACAAAAATTCTCAAATTACATAACAGAAAAGGTTACAACACTTTGTCTGGCATGGTCTTCATAAGCTTCTACACTCACTCTGATGCCTCTTTCTCATCCTCATCCTCGAGCTTACCATTCGATTCATTTAAAATGTAAATTCTTTAGGCCATCATTCATGAACTTGCACAATAGACAATATTGACAAACTTGGCTCACCGGGGCTTCAATGAGAAAAATTGACAAGTAATGAATCATCCTATGGACATACCTCCATCTGTCATATATTTCACTTTGGGCTATCCGTCAGTTTGTAGAAAGGCAGTCTAGATACGAAATGTCTTCAAAAATCAATTATACAAGCTGACTTCTAATCATAAGAACATTTGTTCTTGAAACCGAGGTTGCCAGCTTATATCAAGATAAAAGTGTTCTTACTTTCTTTTACATAAACAGTTAAACATATAAAAATTTTAAGCACACCACACACAAGATCTAAACCCATCATCTTGGATCTTAGTACTTCACCTACAACTTGTTAGAGTAGTCAATTCTAACAATCTTTTCTCTTACACATTGATTTGACTAAACTCAATATGTTTCAAATTCCAAGATCTCGTACAATATTCAATGTACATTCATTGAAATCACAATCTCTCAAACTCACTAAACTATTAACTCACACTAAGAATATATATATATATATAAGAGTAGAAAAGCAAGGGAAAACCATCTACGGTAGCTTCGACAGGTAGCATTCCTTTTTAGTGCTATTCTTCACACACGACATCACCAAAAGTGAATAAATACTTTTTACTTCACATTTTTTATCAACCCCTCATCACGCGCAGCTAAAATGGATGGTCACTGTATTCAACCCTTGAACTAGTCAATTTGACACTCTAAGTTGTCTTCTCACGCTATCTCTCATCATTATGTCTCCATATTACCTCTTTGCAGTGGCAATTCAAAACATGTAATTCCTTTCACACGACTCACCCTCGAAATCAACAACCAATGGACATCCAATTGCTAACTGCTCCCTCATACTAATATGACATCCTAATGGTTGACCTTGGTGACTCCCTCAGACTTGGTGGTTCCATCAGACTTGACTATAGATTGCATCCTCCCTTGGCAGCGGTAGCAACGCCGAACAACATTCCACGACATCTTGCATCCTTCCTCTGTAGTGACAGCAATGATCTGTATCTTGAATCCTCCCTCAATGTCCAACATGATTGGTTATGATTCAAGTGGCGACACTTCGATCGACTTCTATTCATCGGATTCAACGCACAGATGCAAATAGGTTTATTTATAACGCACAAATGCTTCACGGGTCAACACACATCCTTATAACAAATCTCATATCTCTACACGTATGGGATTATCACTTCTCTACAACTTCACCTCGATGCTCTCAACACAGACGATGAATAGCGAATAGAACTGGCACAACACGCTTCATCTCCCTCTCACTAGAATCGACAAACAATAGAACAGACAGGCATTACTCCTTGAACTCAACTCTTCAAATATTAAAGAGGCTCTCTAGTCTCTAAATAGTCTCTAAAGAGGCTTTTCCCCGCTCTGATATCAATTTGGAATTTATGAGAGAAGAGAGACACAAAATACACACACATAAATGAATTGTATTACATCAATTATACAAAGATACATCACATTTAAATAAGTGTTGTGAGATGCAACTTATTTCACTCTTGGAGGGAGAGGTTGAGAGAATTTCTCAACATCCTCTAGTAAACCCAATCCAATCCCTAAACTCTAGAATATAGCATTAATTAAGCATTATCTCTAACAAATGGAAGGTTGTCCCTGGTCACAATTCATCTCAAATTTCATTCCACTACACTCCTGAGTCCTGTGTCGCCAGTCAACAGTGATATGTGGGCTTGCAAAAACAATGGCCAAAGAGGCGCAACAGGTTATAGCACCACCTTTGATCCAAATTATCGTTCGACATGCAACACCCGGAAAAGAAGGTTCAGAGCAAGGCTTCAATCCCCAAACATGATTTTTCCGTCGAGGAGGTTCGATTCCATTACCATTGTTGAAGGGTTTGAGTCCCGACTCAAGTGAATGCAAAATAGAGTTGAAAGTCTGACCCTGGGCTTCAACATTCGACGTTTGACAATGGAGAAATCATAAATGTACATAGATTACACTATCATGGTTCAAAGTAAATGGTGGTCATGTAGGTAGCTTATTAGCTAAGTTTGTATAATTCTAGTGGTCCAAGGGTTTTTTTTGTAAACTAAATGCATTTATTTATTTAGAAATGCAATTTAGACCACAAAAAAAATGTTATTTCGTCCAGATTTATGTCATGGTATTTAGGTTAAAAAAAACAAAATGTGGAACATTTAGACAACACCCCTATTAACTACCACTTCCAACACACATAATTAAAAAGTGAATTAATAAAAAATTTTTAAATTTCTAATCCATCATAAATAGATTCTATCCACTTGATTATGGTGGTGACATAAAAGATTTGGTTATATTCCATGTGCAAAATGTCCCTCAAATTCCATTTTGGTGGGGAGGATAACAATCATTCTTCCCAACTAACCAACCTAAACCCAACATTAAATTGTTTTAATTGAATGAAATATTTTTTTG
The DNA here is from genome assembly GCA_000966675.3 of Picea glauca. NCBI lineage: Eukaryota > Viridiplantae > Streptophyta > Pinopsida > Pinales > Pinaceae > Picea > Picea glauca. The sequence continues at coordinate 58,332 of JZKD02S1905986.1, read as the reverse complement.
TGATTAATATTTTTAAAATTTTTATATATCAATTAAATTACACATATTCTTTAAAATATACCTTTTTATACAATTCATATTAATATCTAACTACATTTCATTTATTTTATATTTACTAATATAAGAGAAATTTATTAATAATATACCCCTTTTTACCATTAATATTAATATGTAACTACATTTCATTTATTCATTAATATTAATATGTAACTACATTTCATTTATTTTATGAATATATGACAAATTTATTAATGATTATACAATGTTAATGTCAACTAATAAAATCCTTATTATGAATATAGGAAAACATTAGGATAAAGTTATTATGACTTATATCAAATATTAAAAATAGTTAACACTAATAATTGAATTAATGTTAATGTGAACTAATAAAATCTTTATTATGAATATGGTACAAATTTATTTATAATGGATAAAGTTATTATGATTTATATTAAATATTAAAAATAGTTAAAATTAATAATTAAATTAAGTTGATAAGATTTTATTTTTAAGATGTGTTTGTTTCAATTTTTAATTTATTAATATTAAATTTAAGTGCAAATTTAAAATATTTAAAATTATTAAAATTAATAATTTTGTGGAGATATATGTCCTCGTGAAAAGGGTCAAGTTCAAGGTTATATTATTATGAATTATAAAGCATCTTTGTTGTAATTTTGAATACTTATTTCAAATTTTGAGGCCTACTTACCCTTACATATTGATGTGATAGTGCATAATTTATGCTCACAATTTATTTTGGTAGATTGAAATTAAAAAATAATTTTGGTGCAATACTTGTATGCTATCTTACTATATATTTTCCATCGTTATCCATATTTTAAACTAGCATATAATTGGAATTGTGATTTGAATATTGGTTGTGAGAAGAGGTTTTTATATATATTTAGTTTACTTATTCCAACATGTATCTGGTATGTGCTTTATTTCTCACTTGTCTTTTTAATTTATAATATATCTATTTAATATTTCTAAATATATATAAAAAAAATTGTTTTGGTTATTTTTTAACATTATGTCTTAGAGATAACTATGCATATTCTTATCAATAAAATTTTAAATTATCATAAGTTGAGTAGGTTTTTAGGTCTCCAACATTTTCCCTATTGTGACCCCCCAAACCAGTAATGGTGGCCCTCGCTCAAGGATGAGTCACCCCCTCCTTCTAAAACATAGTGGCTGGTGGCAACAATCGCCAGACAGAGACCCCTGCCTGCATCCCTGACTCCACAAGTTCACCCAACCCAATGGATATAGAACAAACAAAATGAACTAAGGAAATATTGACAAGTTCGGATTCGATCCCAGTTTAGAACCAGCAAATCTAGAAAGATGACAATAAAATCCTATCGTCCCTCATCCCGCACACAAAGGAAATTCTACAGTATGAAATCTTGTTGCCCCTCTTGAGGGAGGACATCTAATACATGCATTACCATGCCCTCATATGCAAATTTATGGGCCTCTGGCCATTTACGAAAGCTCTCATGTGGTGGATCAAAACCACATGGAAGCCCAAAGGAGAGGTCACCCTCAAACTGGGATCTAAAGGATTCTTTACAACCATCTTCAACCTCGTAGAAGAATGAGAAAGGATCTTCCAAGGAGGACCCTATTTCTTCAACTTTGTTGGCCTATATATGAGGATTTGGAAAGAGAACTTCAGTGTGGAAAAGGAATATTTCACTGTCACCCCGATAAGGATCAGATTGTACTCACTCCCGCAAGAGTATTGATGCACATAAATCCTAGAGGGTATAGGGAACACTCTCAGATCCTTTGTCACAATTGCAGAAGCCACCCTTCAAGGACACTATATCTCTTATGCCCGGATCTATGTCTACCTCAATGTCTCAAAATCTTTGTCAGCCTAAATTTGCCTCATATAAAGAGATGTCGAATGGCTTCAGACCCTGGATTATGAGCACATTCCCATCTGATGCCGAAAATTCCATGCTCATGAGAACCTTTTCTGGGAATTCCCCCTGAACAAGCCAACAAATCTCCCCAATCCCCTTCCAGAGAAAGACGAGGCAAGATTTGAAAAATTCCAAGACAAGTGCAAATCCCAAAATAAATTCCCCTCCCAACCCAACCCCAAAGGCCCCCGCATCAGTAACAGTTTTGACTCCCTATCCAACCTCCCAATCCAAGAATCCTTTGGTCTAAACCCCTTGGACGAAACCCAACAAAGTTCCCAATCTGGGCTTGAATGAGATATTACCATCCCTAGTGCTCCCTCCCCCCTCAAACTCGACCCTGAGCCTAAAAAAAAGATGAAACAATGGTCCCATATGAACCCCTAAAGGTGGAGCAGTACGATCTAGAAGACATGGATCTGTAGGAGCTAGATCTACAAGGCATAGTAGCAGCTTGTGAACGGAAAGAGTCACACTCGATACTAGATCAACAAATAAGACTATTGCAAAGTGCCTTGATCAAATAGAGGAACAAAGAGAAAGGTACAATGAACCAAAAAGGTAATAACACTAGAATTGCTTCTCTAGGAATAAAAAACACTTAAAGTAAAGAAATTATTAAGGCTCCCAAAGATGAAAATAAAATAGGAAGGCCCTCCAATAAACAACTCTTACAAGAACTAGGAGAACTCCTTTTAAATTCTGGAAGGATGAAGACTATGGTGGAAAAATTATCCTCCTACCCCCAACCTTCCCAATGAAATACATCTCATGAAATGTAAGAGGCCTTAACATCCCAAGTAAGAAAATATGCTTAAAGAACTTGATTTCTGAGGAAAAACCTTCAATGACGATGATACAAGAAACCAAATGCACTTCCACCAATATGGAAAAAATAGCCATCAAATGTTGGAGAAGTTGTAATGTGATAGCCATAGACGCTGAAGGAGCCTCAGTTTGCCTGGCCATCCTCTGGAACCCTAGTGAAATGACCATTTCCTCCTTCTTCATCACTCATCACTCCATAACTTCCAAATTCCAACCAATAAGATCTGACCATTCAGGCTACATCACAAAATTCTACGTCCCTCAAATTTTGTAGGAGAAAATATCCCTTATGCGGTCCCTTTCCCTTATCGTGCCCCTTATTTATAGACATCCTTGGATCATAGGGGGAGACTTCAACATTATAACCTCTCTTCCATAGAAAATTACAGGCTTAAACCCCTGGATCAAGACTATGAAATATTTAAAAACACCATCAATCACTTGTGCTTAGTAGACTTGGAAACGTCTAATTGAAACTTCACCTAGAGAAACCACCGAGCTATCCAACACCACATAGCCTCCAATTTGGATCACTTCCTCCTCTTAAAATCCCTTCTCCTTAGAAACTTCACGAGAGAATCCACCATCCTCCCCTTTCATGGTTAGGACCACTAGCCCATCACCCTCCTTGTCAACATCCCAACTACCCCCTAGAACCATCCCTTCCTCTTTGAAGCCTTCTAGATGACAGACCCCTCCTTCCAATCCAAATTCCCTCTTACTGGAAGGTAGTGAGGGTTAACTTGTGCTCCCCAATGTACAAACTACAACAACAATTGAAGAACCTGAAACAAAGAATCAAGGAATGGAATAAATTAGAATTTTGAAACATAATTCAAGCCAAAAAACAACTTCAATAAAGAAAGAAACACAACCAACATTAGATGACTGCTTCAGGGTGCTCTTGGGATCTAGTAGCAGAAGAAGTATCACTCATGGCCTAGATAGAAACCAAAGAAAAGCAAGAGGAAATTCTATGGAGACGTAAATCAAGAATCTAGTGGCTCCAATAGGGTGAGAGAAACACAAAGTTTTTCCACAACTCGATGATCCATAAGAGGCACCAGAACAAAATTGTTTGGCTAAAAGATCAACAAGGAAACAAATTAAGAAACCATCAAGACATCAAATCATAGCTCTTTTAATACTACATAATTCTTATTCAAGAACCACAGTTGAATCAAAAAATCACAATCAAAAGGATTACCCAACATATTCCAAAAATGATAAATAAAAACCATAATGAAGCCTTTATGAAGCCAATCACAATAGAAGAGGTAGAGCAAGTGATCTGGGAGATGTCGAAAGGGAAATATCCAGTACCAGATAGATTCACATTGGACATCTATCAAGCATGTTCGTCGGTAATAAAAAATCAAGTTTGGGAAGCAGTGGAAGACTCCTAAAAATTCAAAAACGTCCTCCCATCTTTCAATGCCACCTTCCTCACTCTTATCACTAAAGAGGAAAAATTATAAACCCCCCATAAGGTTCTCCCTATTTCTCTTTCCAATGTTATCCAAAAACTCATTTCCAAAATCATTGCGAACAGACTGAAACCCCTCCTCCCCTCCCTCATGTGCCCGAAGTAGATAGTCTTTGTGGAAGGCATACAAATCCTACAAAGTATCATCCTAACACATGACCTTATCCACTGTATTCATTCCTCCAAGAAACTAAGAATTCTCATCAAGTTAGACCTCTCAAAATCATTTGATAGCCTGAATTGGAACTACATCCTCAACATCCTCGCTACTTTTGGCTTCAACAAATTTTGGATACAATGGTCTCACTCTCTTCTCTCCTCGACCTTGTTTTCCATCATGGTTAATGGATCCACCTCCCTGACCTTATCCCCCTCTAGGGGTATCCTTCAGGGAGATACCCTCTCTCCCTTCCTCTATTGGTTGTGGAGCCTGATTATATTGTTGATTCAGAGGTCTTTGTTTTCAGCTGTGTTTATACCCCATGAAGAATTTACATCCTGGAATACTATACACCCCTCCATGTATGGGAGTGTAGGGTGGGTTTCCCCCCCCCTGGAAGGTCCACAGGGGATATCCCCCTCGTTGGGGGGTCGGGGGCAAGCGGGCCCCTGGGGGGTTTCGGGTGCAAAGCCCCAGAATGAAAAATTGCCTTGTAAATGTATATTGTAATTTCATAGTAAACCTCCATCGTTCATTATAAGGTCGTAGATATAACGGTAGAAGTTATGTTAGGTTTTTTTTCCGTAGAAGGAAACCCTCTTTTATTAGGGAAATTTATTGTGGCTATGTATTATTGATAATAGTATATTTTGAGTGAGGAGACTGTGAGAGAAAGAAGAAGAAGTTACAACGGGTGTGATGTACGTTGTATCCCTTCATTTGTTGGATAATATTAAAGGAAGGACTTGGCAATTTATCTGGTGGACGTAGCCCACACTGGGTGAACCACGTATATATGTGTCTCTATTGTATTATGTATTTTTTGTGTTTTATTTCCACATTTGTTTTATTTTATTGCTCCACAATCATGTTTTTCTAACATCATCTTTATCCCGATGGAAGAAGGCTTAGGTGGAGCCATGAAGGGTGAAGTGCATCTAGGAAAATAGAAAGATATTTCTCTCCATGGTGAAGAATGCCCAACCTCTCATCAAACATTTGTGGACGAGAACATGTTAATGGCCTCTACAACTCTAAAAGAATCCCTAACAATCAAGCAAGTCATCCATTAATTCTCTGAAGCCTCCAGTATGTGCATCAACGAAGAGAAATACAACATCTTCTTCTTCAAAAAACCTAGCCAATCCAGCGTCACCTAATAGGTCTCCTAGGGTTCAAAACTAGAAAGATTCCATCAAATTACCTGGGAGTTCCCCTCACAAAGAACTCCCAAGAGAAAAAACAATTGGGAGGACTTTCTAGACAAGATGGAAAAAAAACTAGGCAATTGGTCTTTTCGTTCTCTCAACATAGCCAACAGACTCATCCTCATCAGACAGGTCCTTCAAGAAATTCCTTTCTACCATCTCTCAAATATAGTAGCCCCAAAATATATTCTCAAAGCAATGAGAAACCTCCAAAAAGATTTCCTATGGGGCACCTCGAAAAATAAAAATAAATGGGATCTAGTAGCGTGGGAAACAACTTGTGTCCCAAAAATGAAAGGTGGCTTGGGATTGAGAGATAAATAAACCCTTATCCAAACCCTGGGGGTTACGATATGGTAGCGATGGCTGGCTAACCCCCATTCTTAATGGGCTAGCCTCTGGAAAATTAAATACGCCAAAAATCAACAAACCATGAAGATCATTAGAGTGAAAAATTCCCCCCTCCCCCAAGTTCATTCCTCTGGAACCTATATTGGAAAAATAGACACTTAATTCAAGAAAATTTCTTCTGGGAAATAAATAATGGAATGCATGCTCTATTCTGGGAGGACGTTTGGAAACAACTCCCCATAGTGGTAGACCAACCCTCTCATCTTAGAATTCAAGCTAGAATGAAAGCTAAAAATAAGATCAGGGTTTCTCAATACTGGGAAAAAGAAACAAATCCCAACCACTGGAGGAAATGGCTTCGCTTCCATGGTTGGATTGGAGAAATAGATAACAATCTTATTGAGGGTTTCCTAGAGAATCTAAACAAAAGGAAAATTTGAAGCTCCAAAACACATGACCGACTAAGATGGGGAAACAACTCTTCTAGAACATTCACAATGAAGGAATCCTACGAGATAGCTATCAAGCACATTAAAAATCCTAAGGATCAAATCTAGGTTGATATTTGGGAACAAAGTCTTTGGTCGAAAGTATCGACCTTCCTTTGGTTGATAGCCCTAAACGAAGCTCTCAATTGGGACAATATCTGCAAACGAGGATTCTCTGGCCCCTACCAATGTATCCTTTATCAAAAGCATGAGGAAACTTCTAAGAACCTCTATAGAAAAAATCAAGACCCTATAGCCGCTCCTCTTTAGGCACTCTGGTGGCAACAAGATCTCCATAAGGGACACCATAGAACAATGGCCCTCAACATTAATGCAAAACCCTATTTTAAATAGAGGTTGGAACCTCTTACCTGGTTTTCTTACCTGGGAAGTGTGGAAGGAGCACAACTGCAGGGTATTCAAGCTCTAAACCTTGTCTCTAGAAGACCTCTGGAACAAGGTCCACACCTCAATCCGAGAAATGATTTTGGCCCAGCCCTAGATAGACAAAGACTAGCAGGGAAACCCATTTGAGCTATCAATAATCCAAGCCCTCAAACTCAGTGACAATATAGCCTCCCTCAGAAAGAAACCAACTTTAGCACCGCCAACCTTGGCTTCTCAGTGGAACCCCCCCCAGAAAGGTTTATCAAGATTAACTTTGATGGACCTAAAAAGGAAATTCATGACGTACAAGGTATAGAGGAGTCTTTCAAACCAACAAAGGAAACATATTGAGAATATATGGGGGTCAAATAGGGATAAATACCAACAACACAGAAGAGCACCAGGATCTGGAAGAAGGGATCTGCGTAGTTGAGGCGCAAGGGTATGAAAAGATAATCATAGAAGGTGATTCCTAGATTATGATCAACATGTTCAAAAAAATGCAACAAGGCTCCCTGACTTCAAAAATACCTAAAAGTTGGTTTCTGGAGACTAGCCTAGATTCCATTCAACAAATTTTGGCCTCCATGCTAGTAATTATCCTGAGACACGTGAAGCGCTCGAAAAATAAACTTGCATACTGGTTATCTAATGAAAGCCTCGGGATAAAAGAGGACTCGTGGGACAAATAATGGACACTCTCATAGGAATAAGGTTTCTCTTAAGCTTGCACCACAATAGAGAGACATTACCTAAACTCCCAAGACCTCGAGCCAAAGGAACGCTCAAACCAGAGCCAAATCCCCGAGGAAGGAAGAAGCAGCTGCAACAACATGCTCGACCTCGAGGCAAAGAAGGTCTAAGAGAAAAACAATTTGGGTGAAATCCCAACTAAATATAAACAATACTCTACTATTCAAGTGGATGAATGCCCAGAGGAAGAAAGTGATGTGTCGAATATCCACATTAGCACGTTTCACCTAAGTGATCCCTCGACTTGGTAGATATCTCTATCGGCAGGAAACAAAGGAGAAGGCATTAGGGGGATCAACCCAACTAGAGAAGTGCACCCCCTCTTGGAAGAAGATAAAAGGAAAAATAAATTGGGATGGGGTATCCCCGAGACCAGCGGGGGATAGTAAAAGACCCTGCCTACTGATCCTCCTCTCTTGCATGCGACCAACTTGACACCCACCTGGCTCTTTGGTGATAGGACGACATCTGAATTCCATCTAACCACACGGAAATCAATCAACAAGACCGCATCTTGAGAAGGCCCCAAAAGAATTTATTGTAGGAGAAATCTCTAGAGAGGCCAGGGGGAGAGACCCAGTAGGCCGAACTCGAAATCCCATGCCAGCTCACTCCAAACGAAAAGAACCAGAACCAAGGGAAACATGTCAAGGACATAAGACCGCCAGATAATAAAGGAAGGTGGGATGCCTATGTCGGTACTCACAATTAGCAGTTAATATAGTTAGAGAAGACACCCAATCTCAAGAATGACTAGAGAAGTGATCGACAGTTCTCCCATGAAGAAAATAATTTGGGAGGAAGCCCGAGGTAGGGCCAACAAGGATTAGGGAAAAGAGAAATAAATGAGAGTAATGGGGCATTCTCAGGACTCCAAGACTCACCTATTCCCCTGTGATAAACACCCAGATGATGAGCCCCTCTCCTTAGTGTAGGAATGTGAAACTTAGTTAAATTTTTATGCCAGATTTGCAACTCGAGATCCTATCCTATAACTTTTGGTCCTCCTTCATCGATATCGAGGGATATCCCGAAAATCCCCTCTCAATAAAGTACCACCCTTCAATTAAGTCTCTTATCAGAGACACCATGGCCCTCAAGCGTGGTTATCCCCCCAGCTACAGATGAGGCTCGAGCCACCCAAGAGATTCCTCTTTGAGGCGTTAGGAGGAGGGGGTTCCAGACTCTCGAGTACAACATGAGGCTTTCAATGCCACTAAATATTACACTGTGAACACCCCCTAGTGATTCCAAATATCTCTGGAGGAAATGGAAGAAACAGTCAGTGAGGAATGGGAGATGACTACAGATCCATAAATAGTTGAGACCATTGTGCACTATGTCCCAGAGGTCATCCACACCAGGGGCAGGGATACTCGTTATTGGCGGATATTCGAACTCTACTAGCATCTCAAGACGCTTATGGGATAAATGCTTCAAACTATAGAAGATGTACAAAATACGGTCTAGCTTCACCTCGAAAACCTCCTCTTGATGGTTCAAGAGATTCTCACCTACCTCCCTCAAAAAATGCATCATCAGCCTCTGGATCACTAGGAATTACATTCGGCTCACCCTCAGGCCTCAAGCAAGGGGCCTTTAGCCCCATGAAATTTCTTCCCTAGTTTTCCTTTTTAAAATGATAGTTTACAGTAGTTATAGGCATGGTACCAGAACTATGATTTTTATGTTTTTATGGACTCTTCATAAACTATATTTTTGGCCATATGATATCTACTTCTGTCGCTGGTCTGGTTTCCTGAGTGGCATGCCACCAGTAGGATATTTTGGACTGTATGATATTTTTTAAATATAATATAAATTTTCCTCTGAACCTTACAAAAGAAACTATGCATATTCTTAAGCTAAACCATCTCTAGTGGTATACATAAGAATTGTTTAGGTAACAAAATACATTAGATTAGGAAAAATATTGTGTCTACTTTGAAATGTTTTTTTTTCCTTTTTGAAAAGTATGTAAAATTGAAGGTTAATTTTTTTTAACATAACTTCATTATTGAAGAG
>JZKD02S1905986.1:15444-45133 GCA_000966675.3 Picea glauca | reverse complement strand
CAAGTAGAGATCCAAATAATATTCTCTTTGCAATGGATCACATAACTTCTATATATAGTTTCTAATTGATCTCTATTAATGAAGCCTCAACCACTACCAAGTGGACCTTCTTTAATGTGTCCAACTTACATTTGTTGATTTCACACTCTATGACCCGATGGGCCTTATTTAATAAAGATGGTTCCAATACATTCAATAACAATCTATTTTTCTAAATAGGAATCCAAGGTGTGAGCCTAACATGCCCTCCACCTTACAAAGAAACATTGTTCTCAAGGATAGAGATGAATAAATTGGTGGAGAATCTATATTGATTCCCATGTAGCATCTTCAAGTTGTGTATCCTTCCATGATCCAGGATCTTTTCATCGATGTGACTTATTAAAGAATTGTATTAAATGAGAATAAATTGAAGTGAACCATAAATAAGGAATAACTCAATAATGAAGAGACATATGCATCAGATCTGAACATAAAAACTTGATAACGAAGTTTGTCCCTGATGGACTATGTCTCCGGGTCCTACTCTCAAATGGGTATGCATTTTTACTAACTCAGCAAAATAATTTGGAAAAATAAATAAGCATACCTCATTGTGGAGTTAAGTTGCAGAATCTTTGCTCAAATCAAAAAACAAACAACATCACTAAATTCGTGGCATCGAATTACCCAAAAACGACTATCTCCAAGCCTCAATCTAAGTTTGGCACTTTCAGGACCTTGAGAAAATTCATCTCGGTTTCTGTGCCTACACCTGCAATTAAATTCATGGGGAATTTCTCAATTTCCATGCCATCTGTACAATCACGTGCCCTCTTTTCTGACCCCTGAACTCTGGCAAACTTAGCTCTTAAGTAATATTGGTGGGTGGATATACCAACACAACGATTTGGCTAGTTGGTTGGGAGATATATTTAAGGGGCTTTGGTTAGAGGAGGTTCTGGGGTCAAGCCCGCAAACCTCCATTTTTAATACCAGGCATATATATATACAATATCCGTTGGGATTGCTACTAACTTTGGAGTGTGGTTTGGCTGTAGAGGATCCACCAGATCTGACGGTTGATTTAGTGAATTGATCGTTGGTGCCAACCAACCCCCTACCCCTTTTAAATTTCGGTTGTTGGGCATCCTTGGGAATTTTCCTGCTACCATGTGGAATCCCATGAATGGGCCACATGGCAGCCTTTCATTGGCCCACTTCACCTTATTGCATAAAAAACCATGTCACCTCTACCATGTCAGCCTGCCACGTCATCATACCATGTCACTTGTCGGGTGAATGTACGGTTTTCCACGTGGTTGTATGGATTTCGACATGGAACGTTTCCATTGGTCCACAAATTTGACCAGAAATGTCCAAAAATGAGTGACATGTGGCAACCTCAGGTGCTACCATGTCACCATGATGATGTCATGTTGACATCATCATGACATATGTCTTCATCTATTCCACATACACTATACGAATGATGATGTCATCTATACTGATGCTAACGTCAGCAATACGAATGTTGACTCATCCATGCTGATTGGGCTAGGTTGACCAAAACTTTGACTGTGAATATCTTTTGATGCATAACTCTATTTGACGAGCCATTTACACCGTTGGAAATCTTGCGTCGCGCTCTTCGCGATGATGCCAATTTAATTGAGCTTTGAAGACTTTTAATTTTTTTCCTTTCTTTGTTTGTTGAGGCCATTCTAAGCTTCCTGAATTGCTTCTGCAAATTCTTAGTTATCCTTAGTCTTCTCTGGATCCTTTTTGGATCACGCCTTCCCACTAAGAGAGTTTTAAACCACCAAAATCTTTCATTAATTAACATATAAGTGAGGGAAGAGTTCCCTCACATTGTCCTTCTTTATCCATTTTTCCTTTCTTGGATGTGTGCCCTTTAATCCCACTCAAAGATAATCAACATTACCCCTGCTTGAAGTCCTCGTCCTTCTGTACAAGATGATATATTCCTTCAACGTTTCCAAGTACTCAAAAGAAAAATCATCAACTGACAGTATTGAAACTTCCTCACCCTAATCCATGATCATGGAAGGCTAAAAAAGTTTCAAGTTTTCTACATTTACAACTGAGTAAATCTACATATAAGGTGGAATATCTAGACGAAAAACATTGGTACCTCTTTTCTCCAAAATTGTGAAGGGTCCATATTAGATAGGCTTGAGTTTCTTGCCTTCAACCTTCAATCTCTCCTTGCTGATGTGAAGCCATACCCGGTCTCCAACTTGGAACTGATGATCAACCTTGTGCTTGTCATTTCGAGCTTTATACTATTCTTGGATTTTCTCCAACTGTTCTCTGTCTTCTTGGTGTACTTTTTGGATCCTCTAAATGAACTTGTGGGCCCTGTCTTCATTTCTCTCTTCATTTGAATCAACATATCTCCCATACATCAAGTCCAAAGGGACCTTAGGAAAATACCCAAAACATGTCTTGAAAGGCGAACACTGAGTGGAGGAATGTAAGGCTTGATTGTAATCATGTTGTACATAGGGTATCTGTTCATCCCATAACTTGGGATTCTTACTGCAGTAACCTCAAAGAAAAAGTACCATTGTTAGGTTAACAACCTTTGTCTATCTGTCGATTTGTGGATGGGAAGTAGTGCACCTCTTCCACTTGGTTTCCATCATTCTCCACAAGCTTGTCCAAAAATCCCCAAGGAATCGAGTATCTCGTTCCAAGATAATGGATGTGGGTAACCCAAAGTGAACCCAAACATACTGAACGAATAAATTAACAGTATTCTCAACAATGATCTGATTTTTACATGGCATGAAGATACACATCTTGTTGATCCTATCCACTACAACGTACAAATAGTCATGACCCCTTTTCGACATCGGTAAACCCCCTACAAAATCCATGGAGATACTTTCCCATGGATGGAATGGAACAAGAAGTGGTAAGTATAGACCCAATTTTCTATTAGTGGGCTTACAAGTAGAACACATCACACACCCCTTTACATATTTAGTTACAATTTATTTCATCTAAGGCCAGTAAAAAAATATATTCAGATGAGCCATAGTTTTTCCTAGCCCAAAATGCCCAGACACAAGAGAAGTGTGAGCTTCGCATATTACTTGGACTCGTTCACTTGTAGGAATACATATCTTTCCAAGATTGTAGAGTAGTTTTCCCTGTAGACAATAGTTCTCTACCTATACACCATCGGTTAGCTTCTCAAATACTTCTTTAAAATCTTCATCAACGACATATTTTTCCACACATCTATAATGAGATAAAGAAGAATTCTTCAAAATAATAGAAGAAGCAATAGGAGGTCTAGAAATCATATCAGCTAGCTTGTTACTCGTGCCCTTTTTGTATTTGATTACCAAATGAAATTGTTGAAGAAAACCCATCCACTTGTAATGTCAAGATTGTTGCATCTTGGTTTGTGCTTATATATACTGTGAGGGTTGATGATATGTATGTATGATTGTTTCCTTACCTAACAAGTAGTTCTTCCATTTCTTTACGCTTCGAACTAATGCATACAACTCTTTATCATATGTAGGATAGTTAACAACAACTTGGTTAAAACTTTCAGAGTGGTAACAGATAGGCTTATGATATTGCATCAATATTTCATCCATGGCATATCCTCTAGCATCTATATTGATCTCGAAAGGTTGTTGAATATTCGACAATGCTAATACTTGTGCGGTACTGATATTTTCCTTCAAAGTGTCGAAATTTTTTTGTTTCTTTCCTCCCCACTGAAAAATGTTCTTCACACTAGTTAAGGCATGCAAAGGAGATGAAATAAAAGAGAAGTTTGAAATGAATCTCCTCCAGTACTGGAATGCACCTAAGAAGCTCTGTACTTCTGTTACACTTTTGGGCTCAGGCCAATTTATAATTACATCAATATTGGAAGGATCAATTATCAATTGTCCTCCTCCTACAATATGACCTAAGTAGACAAGTGCAGTCTTACCAAATTCACATTTGGACAATTTTTCATACAAGTTTTCCCCTTGCAAAGTATCCAATACTTGTTTTACATGCCTTACATGTTCATCCCAAGTCCCACTAAATATAAGAGTGTCGTCTAAATACACAATCAAAAAATCATCTAGAAATGGCCTGAATACATCATTCATCACACGCATGAAGGTTGTTAGAGCATTACAAAGCCCAAATGACATAAATAGCCACTCAACCAATCCATGTATGGTTTTAAAGGAAGTGTTCCATGCATCATGTTCTTCAACCCCGATCTGATGGTATCCACTGTGCAAATCCAACTTAGTGAAATAAAAAAACAATTATTTAATTGATCAATTAATCATCTATACGAGGAAGAGGGTATTGATTTTTCAACATTATTTTATTTAAGGCTCAGTAATCAACACACATTCTCCATGTGCCATCCTTCTTTGCCACCATCTTGATCGGAGAACCACAAGGAGATGAGTTGGTCCTCATGACTCCTTGATCCAATAAGCCTTGTACCTGCTTTTTGATCTTTGTCATCTCTACAAATGACATCCTATACATGCCCACATTAGAAAGAGGAGAATCCTGTTGAAGATGTATTTCATGTTGGATTTCCCTCTTATGAGGTAATCCATCTGGTTCCTGGAAAATATCATCATACTTAGAAACAATATCAATTAATTATTTCTTATGAGAGTATCACATCCTTGGAAGGCATCAAATGTTCCGACACCCTTTTCCCTTACGACCATGAGTACACATCTCTTATTAGTGTTTATGAGTTTCTTCATTTGTCCTGCACTAATAAGTGTGGTGTTTACCCTCATGTTGTGGGCTCTAAAAATATATTCTGCTCCCCCTTTAGTAAGGTGATATTTTTTCTCATGACGAAAGAAGACTTCTTTCCTATAATAAACATAAGGACTCCCTAGCACTATGCCACATATATCAAGTGATACAATATCCAAATCCACTTCATCAATCAAATTTGAAGCAATAGCAAATCTGACCCTATATTTCTTGGTAACATTAAGTTTTGCTTTATCACATACCCAACCAAGAGGATAAGGCTTTGGATGTGGTTTAGTTTCAAGACCCATATTTTTGACAAGTGCTTCAGATATTAAGTTTACTTGGGAACCTGGATTAAATAATGTATCTATCTTAGTGTGCTTAGATACAACTATTATATGAAATAATTCATTCCTCTTTCTTTAATCATCATGATATTCATTATTGGAATTTGAACTAGCATGAAGGGAATATTTACCTTGTACAACAACCGCTATGATCTTTCCTTCGTCTCCTGAATCAGAAACAAGATCTTGTTGCATTGTAGCAATGGTCCTTGTCTTCTCCTTTCCACCAAACTGTTTCGGTCTCTTCTCTGGATGTAGTTTCCAACAATGTTCATCATTACGACCATTCTTCTTGCAATGAGTGCAAGATTTCTTCCTTCTTTACATTGGCATCCTTTTTGTCCTTCATTTTAAACTTCTTAAACTGCTTATGTGGGAGATTGGAAGGTTTCTTTGTGGGATCTTCTTGAACATGATTTCCCCTGTTCTCAAGGTGAGTGGCTTGCACACAAACTTCGTCAAGACTGGTGGGATTAAACAATAGTAAAGTATGATGAATATAAATGTGAAGTGCACCAATATACTTCATTAAAGTTTCGTAAGTATCCAAAGGAATGTTTAATGAAAGAGCTTTCTTCCTAAATTCTTTCATGAAAATTTGTACAGTTTGACCTTTACTTTGTCTTAAAGTTTTCCATTCCATCATTTCTTTATATAAATAACCCAATGGATAAAATTTCTTCCTTATCGCTTATTTAAATTCCGACCACGAGGAAAGAAGATTTCCACACTTACTTTTGTCCTGAAGTTTTCTCTCCCACCATACGAGAGCAGTGCCTTCAAACTGAAGAGAGGCCAATTGAATTTTAACTTCCTCTTCATCAATCTGGTGAACACGACAATATAATTCAACCTTTCGGATCCAATTATCTAGATTTTCAGAATTAACATCTCCATTAAAAATAGGTAAAGAAAATTTTACATAAATCTTTAATAATGGTTTCTTAAAACAAGTTTTATGGCTAGAATCATGAGAATGATGAGAATGCTCAGAGGAAGAAGAACTAGAAATTGATGGTGAATATGGAGGCTCAGGAGGGTCTCCTCCAACCCCTTGATTCACTGAAGCATTATCATCTGCTTGTGCTTCCTTTTTCTTCCCTTTCTTCTTCATCCTCTTCTCGTAGTCTCCATACATTCGCTCGACCATTTCTCATATGCGATAAAAGACCATATGGAATTTTTTCTCCTATTCATCATGCTTTTCCCCTTCGGCCATTTTCTTCCTTCAGGATGCATGACAAACTTCAGGATTGAAAGTCTTAACAGTTCCTTCACCTTTCTTATGCTTGGCCCTAGTAAGCATTCACACTCAACAATTCAAGTCAAAGATGACTTCTCTGATACCAACATGATCCATGATCTTTTCATTGATGTGACTTATTATGGAATTGTATTAAATGAGCATAAATTAAAGTGCACCATAAAGAAGGAATAACTCAATAATGAAGAGACATATGCATCGGATCTAAACATAAAAACTTGATAACGGAGTTCGTCCCTGGTGGACTATGTCTTCGGGTCCTTATCTCAAATGGTTAGGCCTTTTTATTAACTCGGCAAAATAATTTGGCAAAATACATAAGTATACCTAATTCTAGAGTTAAGATGTAGAAGCTTTGCTCATATCATAAAATAAATAACACCACTGAATTTGTGGCATTGAATTACCCAAAAATCACTGTCTCCATGCCTCGATCTGATTCTATCACTTGCAGGCGCTTAACAAAAATTCATCTCAGTTTTCGTGCCTGCAAATGCAATTAAATTCATGGGGAATTTCTCGATTTCCATGCCGTCCGTATGGTCGCGCACCCTCTGGTCTGACCCCTGAACTCTGGAAAACTCATCCCTTAAGTGATATTGGTGGGAATATATACCAACAAAGTTGTTTGGCTAGTTGGTTGGCAGATATATTTAAGGTGCTTTGGTTAGAGGAGGTTCTGGGGAAGCCCACAAACCTCCATTTTTAATACAAGGCATATGTATATAAGTTATCCGTTGGGATTGTTGTTAACTTTGGAGTGTGGTTTGGATGTGGTGGATCCTTACCCCTTACCCCTTTTAAATTTCGGTTGTTGGGCATCCTTGGACATTTTCTCGTTGCCACGTGGCATCCCATGACTAGGCCATGTGGCGACCTTTCATTGGCCCAAGTCACCTTATTGGAAGAACAACCACGTCATCTTTGCCACATCAACCAGCCACATCAACCTGCCATGCCACCTCCAGAGTGGATGTATAGAATTCCACGTGGCTATACATATTGCCACATGGCACCTTCTCATTGATCCACAGATTTGACCGGAAAAGTCCAAAAATGAGTGACACATGGTAGCCTCTAGTGCTGCCACATCACCATGTTGACTTCAGCATGACACGTTCCTCCCTCTCCATGTTCCATGTACATTGTATGGATGATTATGCAATCTTTACTAATGATGACATTAGTAGTACGGATGTTGACTCATCCCTACTGACTGGGCTAGGTTGACCAAAACTTTTACCGTGGATATCTTTTGATCCGTAACTCTGTTTGACGAGCCATTTATGTCATTGGAAATCTTGTGATGCGCTCATCACGATGATGTCAATTTCATTTAGCTTTGAATACTTTGAATTTTTTCCCTTTCTCTATCTACTGAGGCCATTCTGGGCTTCCTAAATTTCTTCTGGGAATTCAGAGTTATCCTTATTCTTCTTTGGATCATTTTTGGATCATTCCACTGGATCAAAAGTTTTTGGATAGTACACTAGAAAATATGATACTTTCATTTATCCAAAATGGATTCAAACTACAACCAAATGGAATCCTCGTTGCCCAGTCTAGGAAGGCTAGTTTCAACTCTGCAATTGGACCCAACCACTTTTTTTCAACATGGAAAATGAAAAACTAGGTTGACCTTAGAGTCATTGGGTAAAGCCAACTCATATACTACCAATCTTATACATTTGAGTATAGTATAGGGTCCATATAACTTAGGTGCTAACTTTTAGTGGATCTTCTTCTTAAGTGATGTCTTCTTACAAGGTTTGAGATGTAGGAACACTTGACCCCCTTCTTCAAAGCATTGTTGATAGTCCTATTAATTCATTTTCTTCTGTGCTAACAAAAAATTATCCTTGAAGGTACAAAGAATGTCGACACAAGCTATCAAAGTTGTGTCCACCTCCTGAACCTTAAAGAATTCTAGTAAGTAAAATATGTAAATTTTAAACCTGTGAAGTAAAGAAATGCATACATATTCTTAAGAAAAACAAAAATCAATCAATGGCTCATACACATAGTACACAGAGATTTATGCTGGAAACCCTTAACCGGGAGAAAACCAACCTTCCTTGGTGTTGCACCTTTCGACTCTTCATTGTATTAATTTCACCATTCACCATACAATATATACAATATTTTAGGTATTATGTAGCTACCAAAACCCTAATCTCTTAATCCTGGTTTAATTTAGAAAACTGCTAAAAATAACAAAAGCCGCCAAAAAAAAATCGGGGCCATGCATGATTTTAGGAGATAAATTTCACTCATGGGCTAATTTTCCATGGTTTTTCCAAAAACGAGATTCTCTATTTTAAAAATGATTCGCCCAAATTCTATAGGATAAAATTATTTTACCTTAAAAATCGCCAAAATTTTATAAAAACTATATTAAATCCTTAGAAATTTGAATATTTTTACAAATGTATCGCCAATCATTTATAGTTGGCATATGAAGGATTAGTAAGATTCACTAAGGTTTCTACATTTAAAAATAAATTTCCATCCTTAAAATCATTCCTGATCGAGGCGCTGCCCCGAACCCCCCTGGGACCCCCAAGAAAGTGCCCGGTGCACACGACACAAAGAACAAAGAAATTTGGGATTGTCAGATGCAGTTGTTGAATCTGATGCACCCATAGACACACATGCAAATAATATAAAACATACCCAACACAATATCACTAATGGGCATTGTTGTCCATAGAATGCCTCAAAGGGGGTCATTTTAGTAGCAACATGATAACTAGTATTGTGCCACCGTTCAACCAGGGGTAACCATTAGATCCATTGGACTTGCCAGTCCAAGGTAAAATAAAATAAATAAGCTTCCAAACACTTGTTGATTTTGTTTGTGTGGCCATGATCTATTTGGGGGTGATACATTAGGCTCATATTATATTGGATACCTCGAATTCAAATTAATTATTGCCAAAAATTGCTAGTGAAGGTGGGGTCACAATTAGTGAAAGTTGATTTATGCATGCCATGGAGTTTAAAAATGTTATCCATGAATATTTATTCTACTATGGAGGCCTCAAATGGGTGTTGTAAGACACAAAATTGAGCATATTTTGAAAATCAATCAACAATAATCATGATCACCAATTTGTTGCCTAATTTTGGTAACCTCACAATGTAATGCATAGAAATGTTAGTCCACATGGTGGTTGGAATGGGAAAATTATTTAATTTTTCAAAAGGTTTTATTATTTCCCCCTTGTTCCATTGGAAATGATCACATTTAGTAAAAAAGATGTGGATGTCCACTTTCATGCCTTTCGAAAAGAATGAACACTTAATTTTTTCATACTCTTTTTGAAACTCATAATGGCCCATTGTGGGAGAGAAGTGTAATTTAGATAACACTCTAGACTTAAATGTTGAATCATGGACCAAACAATACACCCTTTACACTGGAGGTTCATCTTTTTTTCCAAGTGTAGCATGGATGTGCATGTGGGTCACCCTATGGTTGGTGGATCATGTGCTTGATATTGGTATCCACTAACCATTCTTGATGTAAATCCTACAGTGCATCTAGCACTAGGAAATATAAGGAAAATAGAACCTTCCTCTTCATACTTCATATATAGAACATCATCCACCACATCCTCATTTCCCTTATCATAGATAATCTCCTATTCATAGCTATTGAGAGGAAAATATTTATTACAGGAAACATTTCAAGATACAATGGTTTGCTTTAATATTAAAATGACACCCCATCAAGGACACCACATAAAGACTATGTGAGGAATAGCCAACATTTCATTTTCATGGGTGGATTTGCCTAAGCTTCTATCAAATAATGCTTTCCTAGTAAAGGATAATGAGTATCCCTCTTGCATTAAAATGGCCCCAATTCCTCTTCTATATGCATCATATTCCAAGAAAAAATCCTCAGCGACTTTGGGCATCGCTCGTACTGGGGTAATACACATAGCATATTTTAATTTCTAGAAAGGTTGTTGATCCTCCTCATTCCAACCGAAGACATTCCTTTTGTGTAGTTTTCCTTAAACCTTGAAATTGAAACAAAACTAGGTACACAGAGGATATAATCGTTGAAAAACATATGCAAGAGATAAATAAGATGAAATATGAAAAGTATACTATTGTATTATGCTAATTATAAGAAATAAATAAATTTTCTCTTTCCTTTTAAGGTGGGGTGAAATTCACTAAGAAAATCTCCAAATACAACAATACAAGATAAAACATTCCATCACCTCCTATCTTTCCAAATAGATTCTCAATACAAAAACACTATAAACATTATAGATTCTCAATTGATGTTGTCTTATATCCAATACCACTTTCAATTGAATCCAAATGGATTCTTCTTCATAAAGTTCTGATAAGCTACTTTGCACCTTGCACTTTGATCCCACAACCTTCTCTAGACAAGAAACATGAAATACTTGATTAATCTTAGAGTGGGTTGCAATATACAACGTGTAGGCCACTTGTTCAATACACTGGATGATCTTAGGGTCCATATAACTTTGGTTCTAATGTTTGTTTATAGAGTTGAAGTTGAAGAAACACATGATCCTCTTCTACAAAAGAATGTTTAGAGTGATATTGGTCTTATTGTTGTTTTATTCTATTTTGATTCATAACAAAACCATTCCTAAGTGTGTATAGAATGGGTTCTCTATTGTCAGGTGAATTATCCATTGCTTGAACCTTAGAGGTTACCAGTAAAATAAAGCCACTAATAAGGGTTTGTTGTGCCCGCACAAAGGCCTCCCAATTTTCTTGTCTTAGCCTCTATCCAAGATAGGAAATTCAACCCCCCTTTAATTATTCCAACTGAAACCTTCACACTCTCTCCCTCGTGAAAATACCTATGCCTAATTTCTCCTCACTTTACCTCGCCTTACCACTTATGATTCCCCCTCAGATCACTTATACCCAACGATCTGCACTTCAGTGAGTCCCCTCTTTCTACGTTGATACATAGTGTACTGACGCGCACATCCTTATTCCACCTTTGCATTGACACACAATTGGTTTTCTTGAAACAACATCATTCACCTCCTTTAGAACTTGGCTGACGTGCTATTTCACTTCCTCCAAAGTTCACTGACACACATCTTCATCATCAACAAATATTGCATTATTAATGTTATTTCACTGGAATTGGGCACATGAAAATATTCATTGTGCACATACCTTTCACCAGATGACCCCCTTCCATTCACATCATTGCATCACATTTCAACAAAATCCTTCTGTTTCACTTCATTGCACTACATATCAACAAAGTTCATGTCTTCTTCCCAACACGCTACACATTGAAAATTTTCCCTCTCTTGTCTCAAATGCATCAGCGGAAGGATGTTGAGCCCTCATCATCATCAAGATCATCGAAGACAATCCACTCCCTCTCACCAATGTTGATCAAGTCAGCATAGCCCACTTTCACTTTGAGGCTTTTCTCGTCCCCCTCCCATCTCGGATCCCTTCTTATTTGATTCATCAGTCAATCTCCTTGCATTTCCAATGACTAAACTCTCCATGCATATCTATACAGTTGGTCAATAATTTTCTGTCTCACTTGATTCGTTTCAAATCACAGTCATAATCAAGTTTTAGTGTTCCTATTGGCTTTCTTCATGCACATGGTACTAGGTTGCTTGTTTTTCGATTCTTTATGTTACAACTAAATCTTCATTGAGGATGCCTCTCCTAACATCAGATGGGTTAATCATAACACATATAGGTCTTGTGTTGGTTCTGAAATGAACTTTGGGAGAAATTTGGTCCTTTCAGTTCCTAGACAGTGCAAAGTGCACTGAACGTTAATTGGCAGTTTTGGTGGATTTATAACTTTGTTCTATTAATTCATAACCTCGGTATCAATGGGTGGATCAGGAGACTGTACATCAAATATGACCCAACAATTGCTGAAATTAAATTTGGGTGAGGAAAAAAGGAACGCAGGACCTGAATTTTCATTAAAACATGCCTTGGGTGGAACTTTTTGGTATCCTTCAAAGTGAATTTTTCATCCCCGAAATAGGTCAATTGTACTATCTTCTCCATTATTATCCCAATGCAACTGATATAATCAAAATCTGAGGTAGGAAAGTGACAAAATTATCATCTAGGATTTTCTTCAAAGAAAGCATCGATAGTCATGGTCATCATTAGACATGGATCCACTGACATGATGGAACAACATGTTCAGTTATCTTGATATAATATTCTCTTTGGGTTCTCCTCTTTGTAAGAAATGACACCTCAATAGGGAATCGTATGAGGAAGATATGGGATTTCGAACTCAAGCTCTCCTTGTCTCTTACCAATTCAACACTTAGAATTTTTTCCAATTTTTCTTTCCCCATAAGGAGAATTTCCCTTTGAATAATCTAAAGCGATTCATAAGATTTCCCTTTAATTCCTCTGATACATATCAGAGGAGTTAGTTCAAAACACTATGAACAGGTCATACGATTTAGTAATAAATCCTCCGAACAAATCGAAGGAGTTAGTACTAACTCCTTCGATACAGGTCGGAGGAGTTAGTACTAACTCCTCTGAACAAGTCGGGGGAGTTAGTGCTAACTCCTCCAAAACTAAAAAAATCTGGCTCTCATAAATCGACCATAATGTTTGACTCGGGTGTCCATTTTGCACATTCTTTATATCGTTAGAAATTTATTTCTGAGATCTATAACTTTCTAGTTATATGATTTGATAAATTCTTAATGAATGGTATACTTATTACAGGTCGTATGAGTTATTACTAACTCCTCCGAGCAAATAAGAGAAGTTAGTAATAACTCCTCGGAAACATGAAAAACTGCCTTTTATAAAATGGCCATAACGTTTGACTTGGGTGTCCGTTTTTCAATCTATTTATACCTTTGGAAAGGTATCTTCAATATATACAACTTCCTAGTTATAATATTTGAGAAATTAGTAACATATTCTATACTTATTTTTGGATTAATATGTGACACCTTGTTGACAACCTCGAAGAACACCATAACTCAACCGTGAGCAGAGGAACCATGAATCGAACTCAGGGAAGTGTATAAATGATACTTCAATTATTTTATGCCCCATTCATGTGCATTTTAATAATTATTTTTGATGGCTTATTTGTCTTTACTCTCATATATTGTATGTTCAATAGTGTTAGGTACCCATGCCAAGAGGGAGACACACTCTTGCAATGCGATTTACAACGAAAGAATATAGAACGGTATAATGGTGTCAATTGTTCTAGTAATGGAAAGTAGTGAGGGGAACCAATCTAGAAATATTTAAGATCGAGTCTTCTTGGCAGCCAATTAACATCTTCTATTGTCCTTATAAGCTACCTACACCAATGTTTTGCAAACCTTAATTTTTCTTCGCAATTCTCAAATGAATGACACTCTTATTTTTGCGCCATTTGCACACTTACCTTCATTCTTGTTTTCACGACTATAAGTGCGAAAGCTTGGTCTTTCGAAGTCGCATTAAAATCTTCACTGAATTGTCGTTATCATTCTTGTAGATATGCCCATTGCGTTTACATTTTACTTATCATTGTGTAGTTGGAAAAACCCTTTTGATCTGTACTCATTTGACATTCTTTGATTGATCATGTAATTTTGTTTCATGAGTGATTCAGTTGTGATGCATTGGCAATTGGATTTACATGTTATTTGATCAATTCACTTGGCATGTTGATTATATGAAAAAGCATTGGTGTTATGGTTTAAACCCTTGGTGTGAATCGTTTCATATAACCCTTGGTATTGGTTTCGATTTGTATGTTTGGTTTTAAAACTATGGCGTAAATTTTGATTGCGCGCATGGTTTATCCACTTACCAAAGGTTTCAATTGATTGATTGAAGTGACATAGTTGTAACACTTATGTGTTGTGATTTGAATAGTTGAAAGCGTCGACAGTTGTACCATTGGCAATGATTATTCTGCATGGATAGAAATAGCTCCACCACCTTCGCACGATGTCATTAATGCCTTCCCTTATCCCTGTTTCAACTTTGCTAGCATCGGGTAATACTCTGCTCCTGTGTATGCTATGATTCAAACCCTATCTCGTTCACATCACTTATTGTGTGCTCTTCCCCATGGCACCGGTGGTGCGAATTGAGCCGAATAACAGTCAAGCTTTGTTACTCTTTGATAATGCCCGCAAGGATTTACAAGATAGTGGTTGGCTCACGTTTGTACAGAGGTTTGAAGGTTTTAATTTGTTTGTTGCACAATAGTTCGCCTTGACTTTTGATGGGTGTAGGGCCAAAATAGGTGACATTCAGCTTGGAATCGATGAAGAGTTCATTAGCTCTGCCACAGGGTTAGCAGCCACGGGCCAACGATGGTTTAAAAACTCTAAAGTTGAGGAGGTGCCATGGCCACTATTGTTCGTCTCACGAAAGGTTACATCCTGTGACAGAGGTATGATTATTTCCACTCTTAAACCAAGGTGGCATGATCTTTTGATAGTGGTTAAAAAATTCGTGACCTGTGAGGGTTGGTATGGACTGGTTTTTCTTTATCACCTTTGTTTGTTAATGAATTTTATGGGTTATCCATTGAACATGCCATTTTACTTTCAGCGTAGCCTTTATAAAATGTAAAAGAAGTTTAAATGAAAAAAGGCCGATAGTAGCTTGTTCCACCATGGCCTAATCAGACTCATCGTTGTTCACCACTTAAATCTTCACGTTGATAGTTGACAAGCGTTTATCTCTCAAAATGGTTTTGATGATATAGAGCCTGTACAAATTGACAAGCCTATGGTTAGTGAAACTAAGGTCGAGCCACCCGTGCCTTTCCATTCCCTTCTACCCTCTCCTAAACCCTCAGTTGACCTTGACATTGACCTACCCAACGTTATAACTGAGAAGGTTGAGGCTGTAAAAAAGCCTGTGAGCAAGAAGGTTAAAGGTAACCCTACTGTCGACGACAGAGGTAAAAAGAATGCTCGACTCATATCGATACTAACCCAGAATAAACCTAAACCTAGTATTTATCAAAATCCCATAGTCCTCAATGAAAACTCTGACTCTGACATCGAACACTTCCTAGCTAGTGAGTACCCTTACTCCCAAGGTCTGTTCTCTGATCCACCCTATGACTTCGTTTCTAATTTTCCCCCGTGCTTAAAGAACAATCTTAGTTACCCAGAAATCAAGCTACCTAACGAAACCATCGGCAATTTAAAAAAAACCTGACCTTCATTTTCGAAGCACGAGCAGTCATCGTGCAACCAATGTAATGTGTGGTTGGAACGCTACTATACTGACGTCCACTTATTACAGTCGAAGATCAAATCATTGGAAAACCAAGTTACAGTGTTGACTAGTGAAAGGGAGAAGCTTTGAGCTGATGACAAGAAGCAGAAAATCACTGGTTCCATCATATTTAGGAATGTCGAATCGGCTACAGCCTTCGTGAATTCCAAAATGTCATAACCAAGTTGTCTGCTCATCATCCAGGTATGAATTTCGATATCATTTTCATTTCGTGAATTGCTAGGATTAATATAATGATTTGAGTTTGGTTTTCAAATATCTCCGTCCATCATTCGAAATGACTCTGTCATAGTTTTGTGGATCCTGTACATTGTTTTCGTTTCGCTAAAATTAAATGAAGTTTTGATTTGGTTACACGATTTGGTCGTGCCCAGTTTAGCAATTGATTGGTTTTCGCTGGGTTTGATTCATTTGTCTGTTGAGTTAACGAAATTAATGGTTTTTTGCTTTCGCTTGGATTTTGTTTGTATCTAATCTGAACAGGAGATTTTTATGCTAAAATTAGAGCACGACCATGTTTTGATATGATTTCGTTATGGTTGGATTATATAGGCTCTGATTTTATGGTGTGATTTTGGAACGATTTCGTGAGTTTCATTGTTATGATCTTTTAATATGTTATGTGATGTAATCTTCTAAATCAGGAATACAACTCTGTTCGACTCTGATTTGGAAAGAACGACTTTGTTTTGTATGGAAATGATATTCTTATTTAGCCTGTGCAAAATATATCTACGCCGAAATCATGGAACTGTTTTGATTCACAACGACTATGTCAAACTTAAACTGTTCGATTCGCTCTTGTTTTGATTGGATTGCTCCGTATTTTGAGTTAGCATGATTGTTTTCATGAGTTGGATTTGTATCGAAAATAGACTTGATGCTGCTTTGTTGATTTTAATTTTCAAAACGAGTTTGTTAACTCGGATCGACTTATGTTATCTCTGTCAAATTCGTATGATGAAATTCGGTTAATAGTTCATTTTGAAATGAATTCAAGTAATAATTTTGTTGAAAATCAATCGATTTTGTCTGCCCCAATTAGCAATAACAAACGATTGGACAACTCTTACAGCTCCTGTTATCAATCGATTGATTTCATAATGATTTCGTTTGTGATAATTTACACACCAGTTTTGATTTGATTCGCTAATAACATGGATCGTTTGTTGTTTTTAATATATTGCGATCAATTTGAGAAAATGATCCTGTTAATTTGGTTTGGATTCGAATTGATTTTGTGGATAGTTGAAGCAACTATTTGTGATTTCAATTGGTTATGAATTGATTTCATTAATGTTGGTTATCCAATATGATTCCGTTTACCTGATTTTGTGACAACAAACGAAACAGAGTACATGCATCTCTGTAGTCATTTGATCGATATTAGTCTTGTTTTGATCTCAAATTAGTATAACAATTCCAATTTGAATGATTTGTTTGTCTTTCAAATAGCAATTAGATACTTGTTAATAGTTTGAATTTAATTCTTTAAAGATTTGAATTGATTTTAACGTTGATTCTTTGTCTTATTTAGACCAGCTACAGAATCGCAAGATTCTGTAGCTAGTCTTTAGAATTAGATTTTTATTGATTTTATCAACAAAATATCCTCTTAACTTGTCCTTTTTTGACCCCTTTCAGGTACATCTGAATTTCATTGGACATGCTGTGGCAGTCTAAGAGATATTTGTGTGATATAGTTTTATTTTTAAGCTGTTAGTTTGAGTTAGAGATAGAAACTTGGGATATTTTCCCAGTTTTTTGTAAATAGTTTTGATAACTTCCACAGGGATGTTTTACCCTGTGGGAGGTCTTTAAATACTTATTATTTTTTGTAATAAACAACATCCTCACTTGTGGGAGAACCAGGCTATGGATTTCTAATACAAACTGAGACAAGAGTTGATGTCTTGCTACAAATTTCGCTTTCAATATATCAAGCTTTTGTTTCAAGTTTATGCATGTCACTTTGCAGTTGATTATAGACTACTTTAGCTATCATAATCTGTTGCAGGATGATATGATTTGATTAATGTGTTATCCATATMTKATTTCTTTCATTATTTAAAAATAMAAMAATTACTTTGTTTCAGTTAATGAATCASAGATTTCTCTTCTTCGTTAATTGAATCATTTTGTATAGATCTTTGCATAGAGATTTATCTAACTGTGAAGATTTATAAATCATAAGATTGYTGTWAATTTTTTATGTYTTGTTTGTCCTGTAAKTDTATTTGAAGAGCACARYTGCTTYTAGTTTACRAGAAGCTCKTGGAKAATYCRGTGCRRKTTTCCTCCCTCCGATCAKCTAAGACARTCATTRYATACAGGACAAACMTGGAGCRTTTCTYYAGKTCAGTTTGTYATTTATTTGATAGTTAATTTGTTAGTATAATTTAAGTAGTTTAGTTAGATATATGTGTAGTTTAGATTTGTAGTTAGAGTTAGTATTTTAGTTGCTTAGTTTAGTTAGTTTTCAGTTTATTTCTTTTTCATAAAATCAGAAAAATAAAAAAAACAATAGCTCTCACTATCTTAGGACAGAATACAAATGAGTTTTTCAGGTTTTCATTCAAATCTGTAAATTGTAATTATTGTACATTTTGTGAATAAGATTTATTTTTGTTAGTAGTTAGATATTTAATTTCTTAGAGTTAGTATAGTATTAGATAGTAGATTGTATATATAGAATAGTTAGATTTGTTTAGTTTGTTTTAATAGTTAATTTTAGTTAGATTAGTTTATTAGTTTGTTTTAATTGTTATTTTTAGTTAGATTAGTTTTCTTTTTGTTTTCATAGGACTTAGATCGTCTAATGGAGCTGCTAAACCCGTCAGGGTGGTTCATCCCAAACGGCTTGGGTTATTAGACAACCTCGGACCGGTTCCACTCTCCCAGTTGACGGACGATCAATTTCGCCAGTCAACAAATGGCACTAGAAGGAGGGCCTGAAATTAATTAATGGCACGAGGCGGTCGAAAGACTCCTCCACCACCTAATTGCTCACCTATAGTGACTAGAAGCCATTCTAATGATAATATTCCCCTTTAAACAACAACTACATCAACCGACGATCCACGGATCACAGTTGAGCCAACAACCCCTAATCCTACAGGTGGTGACATCCAAGAGATTGTCCGTCAATCTCTTATAAGAACTCATAGTGCCTTGGCCCGTTTGAGACAACCTAACCATCCATTGGACCAACCTTTGGATTTCTCTAATATCATAGAACAATTAGGAGACACTGATCTCACTGTGAATCCTACAGTTTCAATCCTAAATCCTGCTGCAGGAGGATCTGGGATACCCCCTTCACCACCTCCATCATCTCCTTCCTCTTCTAGAGGAGATTCCTCTGACGAAGGTAGTTCCCCTTCTCAGCCTTCCACACCCACTACACCAATGGAAAATTAGAACAACCCTACTAGACCTTGGCTTGATCAGGATGTTGTAGTTGTACCTAGAGCTCAGCATCCTTTACCTAAACACCCAGAGAAATGGCTTCCCAAGTTTGACCCCGACTCAAAACAGATTGTTGAAGATCACATTAAAAAGTTTATGTTAGCCATAAGACTCAGCAATGTCAAGCATGAGGACGTTGTCTGTAGTTTTTTGCCCTATACTTTCGATGGCAATGCAGCCACATGGTACTTTGCCCAGCAACCCCATACCATCGTGTCTTGGGAAAAGTTTGAGTCATGCTTTTTGGAAAAGTTCGGAGACGGTAAGCCTCCGGAAGTCCTAGTCATGGAACTTTCTAGCTTAAGAATGAACCCAAACGAAAAATTTAAAGACTTTAATCAAAGATTCTTAACACTTAAAAACTGAATCCCTACGGATTCCATGCCCTCCGAGAATCTTATAATAGCATACTACACTAAAGCTTTGCATCAAAGTATAGCTATTTGGGTTAAACGATCTAAGAAAGCCATGTTGTTAGAAGCCTTTGAGGAGGCCAGCTAGATTGAAAAATACATACTTAGTCTTAAAGACTCTACTAGCAATGAAACAAAGACTAGTTCTTCTTCCAAAAAGAAGATCGAAATTCTCCCTAGACCCACTCAAAGTAAAGCACAACCTGAAAGCTCTGATTTAGAAAACTTAACTAAAGTTGTTCAAAAATTGTCCAATCAAGTTATAGACTTAAAAAGGACGACCAAAGAAGCTTCTTCGAGCAAAGGGCCTTACAAACCCCCATTCCAGAAGCCTTTTCCCACCAACCGACCTAATCCAACCACCGAAGGCCTTAATCTAGAAAGTCTGCAATGCGCCCTTCAAACAATTCTAGAAGCCCAAGATAACTTGATGCCTCCTGAGATTCCTGAGGAGGTAGTTGAACAAGAGACATTTCAAGAAGAGGAGTATTCTCCAAACATTTTTGGACACTTATCGGATAGCATCTTTCAAGCTAACTTCGAGAGAGTACATCCCTATAATACCAAGAGTAAGACAACAAACAAACCTTCTTCCGAAAACACTACAACTTTGCCTCCAAAGCAATCTAAACCAGATGAGACTAAATAGAGCAATGTGAACCCCAACTTAGATTATGATTTAGTTGAAGATATTAAAAAGTTGAGAGCTAACATTTATGTTTATGAGTTATTGAAATTTCCATTTTTGCTACAAAAAATGTTACAGAATATCTCAGAGAATGGCAAAAATGGTAATTCTAATGGTAACAAAGTTGTGCAGAACAAAGTTCCTCATAAGACTTCCACTAAAAACAATCTTGATTCTCAAGATAAAGGAATCCTTCCTGTAAGTAATGTAAGTAATGTAAATAATGTAGATAAAGTAGCTTTAGAAATTGCGAGTAAAAAACCACAAGCTACCACTCTTAGTACTCGCAAAAATGTACCTCTGTTTTTGTTAACTTTCGAAATCTTCAATAGAAACGTGCATAGTTGTATGGTAGACTCAGGAGCATCATCCAATGTGATGCCATGGTCTATATGCCAGAAGATTAATGCAGAAGTTGAACCCTCCACCTTAAAAATCATACAACTTGATCGGACCAATGTTAAAGTTATAGGTGAACTAAAGAATGTGCTTATTAGATTATCATCTAACCCTAAGGTTCATCAAGTCATTGATATTATTGTTGTGGATATTCTAGAAGTGTATGGTCTGTTTTTAAGCAGGGACTGGTTGGAGCAGCTAAACGGCTATTTCACGACAGATTGGTCTCACCTATGGCTTCCAGAGAACGACAAGCCTAACAAGATCAAGGTAAATCGTGAACGCTACCTTAAGTTCACGATCACAGATTTGAATGATCCCAACGAACCATTTACACCTTCTGTTGATTCACCTGAAGTACAAAGAATGGACACCTTCTTTGGCAATTTCATGGTCGAGGCTTCAGCCATCACCAATCCAGAACAACAGTCCGAGATTGTAGCACATATGCAGCCAACAGCTTCTACTCAATGGTCTCATGTACCCGATGAAAATCAAATTTGGTCTCTTTATTTCGACGGGTCAAAGTCCAAAGAAGGAGCTGGTGCAGGTTGCGTCATTATCGATCCGGCAGGTAATAAAACATTGATTGCATGTAGGTTAGAATTTGAATGTACTAATAACACTACAGAATATGAGGCTTTACTGCAAGGTCTCAGAAAAGATTTAGATATGAACATTCAAAATTTGACCGTCTTTGGCGACTCCGAAATAGTGGTTAGACAGGTAAGAGATTCTATCCACTGTCTGTCTCTGCATCTTAAAAGCTACCAATCTGAGGTATGGAATTTAATGAATAAATTTTCTTCTTTCAATATAAATTCTATTCCTAGATTCAATAACTCTGAAGAAGATTTATTAGCTAATGTAGCTTATAAACTTCTTCTTGCAGAAGGCTTGTCCCCAGATGCATTCTTCGTCGAGTTGTTGTTTAGACCATTTGTTCCCAACAACATCACGAACTGGAGAGTCTTTGACGCTGATCAACAGATTATTAACTTTCTGCACATGGAAAAAACTTTTCAAGGTGCGGTGATAGACGGACACACACACAACGACAATTTGTGTGATTTCACAGTAATACCAGATCCGAGAACTGCTAAATATTCATTGGACATGGTAAACTCGATCCCTAAATCTATATTTAGATTAGAGAAGTTTTATGATCTTCAAGACAAATTTAAAAAATCGGTCAACTGTAAAACCAGTAGTTCCTCGTTATCTTATGAAAAAGTAAACTTAGGAACTAAGGACAATCCGCAGTGCATTAATCTAGGCTTGGGGTGTTCTGAACAAGAAAAGGATGCATTTATTAAATTGTTCAAAGAATTTAAAGATGTATTTGCATGGACGTATGATGACCTTAAAACTTTTGACCCTAACATCATACAACATGTCATTCCTATGAAGCCCCAAACCTTACCCTTTCAACAAAAATTGAGAAAAATGCACCCTAAGCTCGAACCGACCGTTCAAAAAGAATTGAATAAGCTCCTAAATGCTAAGATAATTTTTCCTGTTAGGCACACTCAATGGGTTTCTAACCTTGTCCCTGTCCGGAAGAAAAGTGGGGAAATTCGACTCTGCATCGACTTCTGAAACCTTAATAGAGCGTCTGATAAAGACAACTATCCTATCCCACCCATGGAATAGATCAATCAATAGGTATCTAGTTCTAAGAGGTTATCCTTACTGGATGGCTTCTCAGGGTACAACCAAGTCCTGATGTCTCCTCCAGACCAACTTAAAACTACCTCCCGTACCCCGTGGGGCACTTATGCTTATCGAAAAAATGCCCTTTGGATTGATTAATGCCGATGCCACTTTCCAGAGAGAAATGGACATTACTTTCCTAGGCTTAATCAATCAGTTTGTCATAGTTTACTTAGATGATGTTACTATTTTCTCTAAAAACAAAACCGATCATCTAGCTCACTTAAGAGGCGTTCTACAGCGATGTCATAAATACGACATCTCCTTGAATCCTAAAAAATCCATCTTTGCAGTAGAACAAGGTAAACTCTTGGGATTTGTTGTGTCAAGCAAAGGGATGATTATCAACCCCGAAAGGACTCAAGTCACCGTGAAACTTCCCCCTCCTACATCCAAAAAATCTATGCAGTCTTTCTTAGGCCAGATTAACTTTGTGAGAAGATTTGTCCCCAGCTTCTCCGAAATGGTCAGATCCTTGCAAAACCTAATTAAGAAAGTCACCCAATATCACTGGGGACCCCTTGAAAATCAAGCTTTTAAGGCAATAAAAAAGTCCATAATAGATGCTCTGTCTCTCATGAGCCCCGATTTTTCTCAAGATTTTACAATCTACACTTTTTCTTCTGACCATTCCTATGCCACCATCCTAACCCAAAAGAATGTCGAGAACAATGAAGTACCCATTGCCTTTATGAGCTTTGCTTTCAAAGGCGTTGAACTTAATTACCCAGTGGTAGATCGACAGGCTTACGCTGTTTTCAAAGTAGTCAAGCACTTCCGATCCTATCTTTTGAAGTCAAGGACGAAAGTCATTGTCCTGTACCCAGCCATCGGGAACCTGTTAGTGCAGATGGAACTAGGTGAAAAGAGGGATAATTGGGTCACCTCCTTGCAGGAGTACAACTTAGAAATCACCCCAGCTCAGATAGTGAGAGGCCAAGGGTTATGCAATTTAGTTGTTGATTCAGCAGTAGGACAACAAGAAGAAAGAGATACGTCAAACCTAGGACAACACGATCAAAATCTAATCTGTTGCACACAAAACCCTGTCAGTCCTTGGTATGATGATATAAGATTCTGTCTTGAACATGGGTCAGCCCCTCGTCACCTGGATCCTGCTAAAAGAAGAGCGTTGATATTAAATTCTTCCTCCTTTCATCTGGTTAATGGTATCCTGCTTCGTCAAAGTTTTGACGGAGTACTGATGCGCTGTCTTGAAAAAGACGAAGCAAGAAAAGTCTTGCTAGAGTTGCATGCAGGAGAAGATGGTGGTCATTTTGGTGGTGACACCACTGCCCATAAGGTTTTGAGAGTCGATTATTACTTTCCCACACTTTTTAGAGACGCCCATGCCTTGTGTCTTAAATGTTCCATTTGTCAAAAAGCCTCAGGGCGGTTACAAAAACCAACCTTTCCTTTGCAGCCCGTTTCAGTAGATTCTCCTTTTCAGCAATGGGGCCTTGATATCATAGATCTGATCAACACCCCGTCCTTACAACAACACAAGTTTATTGTGACAACCACAAATTACTTTACCCGATGGTCTGAAGCTGCTACATTAAGAACTGTCAACACCAGTGAGGTAATTGACTTTCTAAATTAGAATATTATCACTCGTTTTGGTATCCCTGACTATTTAGTTTTCGATAACGCTTCTTACTTTTCCTCTCTTGAGATGCGCGAGTTCTCTTTGGAAAAAGGAATTAAATTGAAGTATCCCGCTAGCTATTACCCCCAGGGAAACGGATTGGCAGAATCAACAAACAAGAACTTGATTAAAATAATCAAGAGAACAGTGGTTGAAAATCACAAAAATTGGCACAATGCACTATTAAACGCGCTGTGGGATGATAGGGTAACACCAAAATATGTTGCAGGTAACTCCCCCTTTTTTCTCGTTTATGGCAGAGAAGTAATTCTACCACCTCACATTCTTCTTCCTTCGGTACAATTGTCACAGAAAATCCAAGAAGAAGATTGCCCCCCTTTGGAAAACCGGATTAACGCTTTGATGAAGCTAGAAGAGGTAAGAGCCCAAGCTAAATGTAAGTTAGATCACCATCAACTATTGGTTAAAATCTGGTTCGATTCTAACTCTGCTTCTGATAGGAATTTCGAAGTAGGTGATCTCGTCTTGAAATGGGACAAACCGCATGAGGGAAAGGGAGAGCACACGAAATTTCAAAACTTGTGGCTTGGACCGTTTTTAATTGCTGAAAAGTTGGGTCCGAGTTCTTTTCGATTGCAGAATCCTGAGGGGCAGCTTGACACCTATCCGGTGAATGGGAAGGCCTTGAAAATATACTTTGCTTGATGAAAACCCTTGTATACTATGTACATAGTTTGTTTCTGTTTTCTTTTTCGTTTTCTTTTTGTTTTTGATTTTTCCTTTGAGTTTATCAGTTTGTGTTTTTGGAAATACACATACCTGTATACTGAGCTATTCAGATAAAGAAAACAGAAAACTCCTTCGCTGAAATAACTGCTAAGAAATTTGTATAAACATCAATTGTATATTTCTGAAATTTATATCTGTGTTGGCAAAAAGTCTGTTGTTTGAAAGAAGTTGACTGATTTTGATCTCTGAGTAAAGCTTGTCGTGATCATCTATTATCTTTTTACGTTGTCCCTATTCCTTAAGGGAATGACTCAAAAGATGTCTCCTTTCCTTATAAAGTTGTTTTTGTAAATAAAACATCTCTGGATCTTAATAAAGGACAGTTCTAAAAAATTCTGACGAGGTCTAAAAAAATATGTTAAAATATCATGATTTTCAGTGTCACCCCGCTCAACTATATATCTTTGAAAAAAAAAACAATATAAATTATTAATAGAGCTGTGGGAAGTGCTTGTAAACCCCTCGGGATGTTGAACAGGTCTGCTGGCAGCGGGTAAATGCATGCATGACGCCAAGACAACTTCGTCGGGGTACTGAACAGTCCTGCTGGCAGTGAAGCAATGTCGGGTATATGAAAATTTGCAAATAAGAAACCTATTAATGTACTTTATTCTGATCTGGAACTTCTTGGCAGGATACAGATGTCAGAGTGGGTTAAATGACAACTCTGTCGAGGCTATGGATGCCTGCTGGTAGTAGTGGCTATGTCAACAATATTGGAGATTTTATCTTTAATATCGTGACTCGCTGGTCTTAAGACTATTATCTGTTTTCATCTTTTAAAACACTACTGGAATAGTTGGTTAATGATGATGTTCATACGATTTTCTGGTTGTTATTTTTTAGTTGGAATTATCTTTGCTATCCTAATCTGAATTTGTTATTTTGGAAGAGATAAGTGCTTCTACCAGTGTGTCACCATTGTTGGCAGTCAATTAACATCTTCTACTATCCTTATAAGCTGCCTACACCAATGTTTTGCAAACCTTAATTTTTCGTGGCAATTCTCAAATGAACGACACTTTTATTTTTGTGCCATTTGCACACTTACCTTCGTTCTTGTTTTCATGACTGCAAGCGTGAAAACTTGGTCTTTCGAAGTCACTTTAAAATATTCACTGATTGTCGTTATCATTCTTGTCGATATGCCCATTGCGTTTACATTACACTTATCATTGTGCAGTTGGCAAAACCCTTTTGATTTGTACTCATTTGACATTCTTTGATTGATCATGTAATTTCGTTTGATGAGTGATTGAGTTGTGATGCATTGGCAATTGGATTTACATGTGATTTGATCAATTCACTTGGCATGTTGATTATATGAAAAAGCATTGGCTTTATGGTTTAAACCCTTGGTGTGAATCGTTTCATATAACACTTGGTATTGGTTTCAATTTGTATGTTTGGTTTTAAAAATATGTCCTAACTTTTGATTGCGCGCATGGTTTATCCACTTACCAAAGGTTTCAATTGATTGATTGAAGTGGCATAGTTGTAAAACTTATGCATTGTGATTTGAATAGTTGAAAGCGTCAACAGTTGTACCATTGGCAATGACTATTCTGCATGGACAGAAATAGCTCCACCACCTTCGCACGATGTCATTAATGCCTTCCCTTATCCATGTTTCAACTCTGCTAGCATCGAGTAATACTCTGCTCCTGCGTATGCTATGATTCAAACCCTGACTCATTGACGTCACTTACCCTGTGCTCTTCCCCATGGCACCAGTGGTGCTAATTGAGCCGAACGACAGTCAATCTTTGTTACTCTTTGATAACGCCCGCAAGGATTTACAAGATAGTGGTTGGCTCACGTTTGTACAGAGGTTTGAGGGTTTTAATCTATTTGTTGCACAACAGTTCGCCCTTACTTTTGATGGGTGTAGGGCCAAAATAGGTGACATTCAGCTTGAAATCGATGAAGAATTCATTAGATCTGCCATAGGGTTCGCAGCCACAAGCCACCGATGGTTTAAAAACTCTAAAGTTGAGGAGGTGCCATGGCCACTGCTGTTCGTCTCATGAAAGGTTACATCCTGTGACAGAGGTATGACGATTTCCACGCTTAAACCAAGGTGGCATGATATTTGATAGTGGTTAAACAATTTGTGACCTGTGAGGGTCGGTATGGATTGGTTTTTCTTTATCACCTTCGTTTGTTAATGAATTTTATGGGTTATCCATTGAACATGCCATTTTACTTTTAGCGTAGCCTTTATAAAATGTCAAAAAGGTTTAAATGAGGAAAAGCCGATAGTAGCTTGTTCCACCATGGCCTAATCAGACGCATCGTTGTTCACCACTTAAATCTTCACGGTGATATTTGGTAAGCGTTTATCTCTCGAAATGGTTTTGTTGATACAGAGCTTGTAAAAATTGACAAGCCTGTGGTTAGTGAAACTAAGGTCGAGCCACCTGTGCCTTTCCATGCCCTTCTACCCTCTCCCTCGGTCAACCCTGATATTGACCTACCCGACGTTATAACTAAGAAGGTTGAGGCTGTAAAAAAATCCTGTATGCAAGAAGGTTAAGGGTAACCCTATTGTTGACGACAAAGGTAAAAAGAATGATCGACTCATATCGAGACTAGCCCGGAATAAACCTAAACCTAGTATTGATCAAAAGCCCATAGTCCTTAGTGAAGAATCAAACTCTGACATTGAACGCTTCCTAGCTAGTGAGTACCCTTACTCCTAAGGTTTGTGCTCCGAGCCACCCTATGACTTAGTTTCTAATTTGCCCCCATGCTTAAAGAACAATCCTAGTTACCCAGGGATCAAGCTACCTAACGAAACCCTCGGAAATTTAAACAAACCCTCACCTGCATTTTCAAAGCACGGGCAGTCATCGTCCGACCAATGTAATGTGTGGTTGGAACGCTACTATACTGACGTCCCCTTATTACATTCGAAGATCAAATCATTGGAAAACCAAGTTACAGTGTTGACTAGTGAAAGGGACAAGCTTCGAGTTGATGAAAAGAAGCAAAAAACCATTGGTTCCATCATATTTAGGAATGTCGAATCGGCTATAGCCTTCATGAATTCCAAAAATTCATAACTAGGTTGTCTGCTCATCATCCAGGTATGAATTTCGATATCATTTTCGTTTCGTGAATTGCTAGGATTAATATAATGATTTGAGTTTGGTTTTCAAATAGCTCTGTCCATCATTCGAAATGACTCTGTCATAGTTTTGTGGATCCTGTACATTGTTTTCATTTTGCTAAAATTAAATGAAGTTTTGATTTGGTTACACGATTTGGTCGTGCCCAGTTTAACAATTGATTGGTTTTCACTGGGTTTGATTCGTTTGTCTGTTGAGTTAACGAAATTAATGGTTTTTTGCTTTCTCTTGGATTTTGTTTGTATCTAATCTGAACAGGAGATTTGTATGATAAAATTAGAGAATGACCATGTTTTGATATGATTTCATTATGGTTGGATTATATCGGCTTTGATTTTATGGTGTGATTTTGGAACGATTTCGTGAGTTTCATTGTTATGATCTTTTAATATGTTATGTGATGTAATCTTCTAAATCAGGAATACAACTCTGTTCAACTCCGATTTGGAAAGAACGACTCTGTTTTGTATGGAAACGATATTCTTATTTAGCCTGTGAAAAATATATCTTCGCCAAAATCATGGAACTGTTTTGATTCACAACGACTATGTCAAACTTAAACTGTTCGATTCGCTCTTGTTTTGATTGGATTGCTCCGTATTTTGAGTTAGCATGATTGTTTTCATGAGTTGGATTTGTATCGAAAATAGACTTGATGCTGCTTTGTTGATTTTAATTTTCAAAACGAGTTTGTTAACTCGGATCGACTTATGTTATCTCTGTCAAATTCGTATGATGAAATTCGGTTAATAGTTCATTTTGAAATGAATTCAAGTAATAATTTTGTTGAAAATCAATCGATTTTGTCTGCCCCAATTAGCAATAACAAACGATTGGACAACTCTTACAGCTCCTGTTATCAATCGATTGATTTCATAATGATTTCGTTTGTGATAATTTACACACCAGTTTTGATTTGATTCGCTAATAACATGGATCGTTTGTTGTTTTTAATATATTGCGATCAATTTGAGAAAATGATCCTGTTAATTTGGTTTGGATTCGAATTGATTTTGTGGATAGTTGAAGCAACTATTTGTGATTTCAATTGGTTATGAATTGATTTCATTAATGTTGGTTATCCAATATGATTCCGTTTACCTGATTTTGTGACAACAAACGAAACAGAGTACATGCATCTCTGTAGTCATTTGATCGATATTAGTCTTGTTTTGATCTCAAATTAGTATAACAATTCCAATTTGAATGATTTGTTTGTCTTTCAAATAGCAATTAGATACTTGTTAATAGTTTGAATTTAATTCTTTAAAGATTTGAATTGATTTTAACGTTGATTCTTTGTCTTATTTAGACCAGCTACAGAATCGCAAGATTCTGTAGCTAGTCTTTAGAATTAGATTTTTATTGATTTTATCAACAAAATATCCTCTTAACTTGTCCTTTTTTGACCCCTTTCAGGTACATCTGAATTTCATTGGACATGCTGTGGCAGTCTAAGAGATATTTGTGTGATATAGTTTTATTTTTAAGCTGTTAGTTTGAGTTAGAGATAGAAACTTGGGATATTTTCCCAGTTTTTTGTAAATAGTTTTGATAACTTCCACAGGGATGTTTTACCCTGTGGGAGGTCTTTAAATACTTATTATTTTTTGTAATAAACAACATCCTCACTTGTGGGAGAACCAGGCTATGGATTTCTAATACAAACTGAGACAAGAGTTGATGTCTTGCTACAAATTTCGCTTTCAATATATCAAGCTTTTGTTTCAAGTTTATGCATGTCACTTTGCAGTTGATTATAGACTACTTTAGCTATCATAATCTGTTGCAGGATGATATGATTTGATTAATGTGTTATCCATAT
>JZKD02S1905975.1:20544-53042 GCA_000966675.3 Picea glauca | reverse complement strand
CGCTACCACTAATTATGCCTTATTCTTGCTGGAACTGTATCTATTGTTGAGAGTAAAGGCTATCAGAGCAGGAAAACCCATATCATTTACCACTGTAGCCGAATTTATTTCATGTTTCAAGGATTAGGAAGAGAAGGTACAATACCTTCTGTGTGAATTATACTTCCACAATTTCATTTTGGAAGAGGAGAGAGCAGACAACCCTAGCCCCTTCATAGGGGACATAAAATTCCAGGCATTCCTATCCTTTACCAGGAACCAGGTCAAATGGGGTAAGACTCACAAATTCTTTATAATGAGGGAAACTGGAATAGATCTTTGGATCAAAGGAGAGTCTCCAAAATCCTTCCCAGCCATCATGCGACACAAGACATTCATGAAAATGAAGGGGGTCACAGACTCATTAGCTCCTATCCATTTACAGGTCATACATCCAGGTATCACATACTTCAACGAATTTAAAGAAGAAGCTCTTGTTGCTTCTAAGGTAAGATGGGATGCATCCTTCGATGAGGTTAAAAATAGAGAGCCCTTTGGGTTTAGGAATTTCTTTGCAGCAACCTTCAGAGTAGAAAGGTATGGTAGATTACTCCAGGAAGAAGGGCCTTCTTGGATTGGATGTATATACAACCCCCCTCTTATCTGGTTTCCTCCAGAAAGTTACCAAAGGGATTATCAAATTAATAAAAAGAGACAGGAAGCTGCTTTTGATGAGATCAAAAGAAGCAATGGTTTCAGGAGACCTGGTGAACCCACTTTTCCTCCCTACAGTATAACTGCTTTACATGAAATATTCCATCTTGCATGAGGACATGCAAGAAGGTAAGCTGGGGGGTATGTTGGGTTACTAAAAAGGTATAAATATCTCCCTTTTGCCCACAATTTATGATATCATTTTGATTGACTTTTCAAATAATTAGGGATAAATAGGAAAGAACGTGATTAATATGTCTCTTAGAGTTGTTATTGAAGTTTTATTAAATAGATTCTAAATTACGATTGGAATGGTTTGATTTTTCTGCAGAATTGGATAAAATAGTTGTCAAAGATAACCAAAGAGATTTGGGTATGCACGA
This sequence comes from Picea glauca, assembly GCA_000966675.3. Lineage (NCBI taxonomy): Eukaryota > Viridiplantae > Streptophyta > Pinopsida > Pinales > Pinaceae > Picea > Picea glauca. Next base: position 51,966 of record JZKD02S1905975.1, on the reverse strand, counting down.
GCTATTGGGAGTTGAAGACTTTTTAGGCGCAAAGCAATTTTTGAGATAATCAATTCTCTATGATGTAACTTTATAATAGTAAATCAATCCTGAGGATCTTTCGATCCTCAGGATATCTTGATTTACCCAGACCATTGTAATATATAAGAGGGTAATAGGTTCAAAAAAAGGATATAGAAGAAATCACATTTTAAGGGTTCAGAATAGAGAATTTCTCTGCGCAAGCAACTGTTGTAAATGTTTCACCAGTTATGGAATCAATGAAAGTTTTGAGTGTTTCTATAATCACTGCATTTTAAGTTTCTCGTAGTATTACTTCTGAAGACCGAGGGCCCACTCTAAAGGAGCTACTGTCTTGTTTTGTAATTGTATTATTTCGAAATTTGATTTGTGTTTTATGATTCATATCTCTTTTAATTGCATAAGTGTGTTAATTAATTGATGATTGTTTGCAAAATACAGACATTTCCTTTAAGTATTAATGATTGACATTATGATTTCCATTTATGAAGTTATCGCTTGAACAGTTCCTCACATTTTCATCTGCGTTGTTCCTTTTCCTTAGATTTACAATTGTTCTTCCTTTCGGTTAAAGTTACATTAGTTGCTCCTTTCAGTTAAAGTTACATTAGTTGTTCCTTTCGGTAAAAGTTACATTAGTTGTCCTTTTCAATTAGAATACAGTTGTTGTTTCTTTCCATAGATAGAATAATTCACTATTTCCTTTCCAGTGATTTGAATTCATAATTGATAGATTAATTCTGCAAGTCCTTTCTTAGTTTCAATTACTGCTTTATAGTTAAGTGAATTCAAATAGATTAGTTAGTTCCTTTTCATTTCATAGCATTCTAGTAATTTGATTTCAATTCCATTAGTTTTCAGANCCAAAATTCCTAGACATCCAAAAACCTAACCCTAGGAAATGAAGCGCCAAAAGTCATGTGGGCCCCGTTTGGGTAAGTGAGTACATCAACTTCCCGGGGTCGTAACTTTTGCATAGAATCTCTGTTTTAGGCGTGTGATAGCTTGTTGGAAAGGTATCGTTGAGGAGATTCATTTTGGGGGCTCAATTATCCTTCAACTATAATTGATAACCTCGATCTCGAAAAACCTTCATTTAGGCCCTCAAAATGGCCCCAGAAGTTAAAACCTGCTAAAAATAGTAAATTGCCAAAATTGCCAGAAAACCGTTTTGAGCCAGTCGAAAAAGGTGGGTGGCCACCGATATCCATCTATATCAAGCAGTGACCAGAGGCTCGACCAGAATGTGCTAAGAAATCGACTGTCCTGATCTGAGACAATGTTTTGCAGGATTCAAAAATGTACCCAGACTCGTTCAAAGGAGATCTTGGCAGTGGCCTCTATTGTGATGTTCTTCTTCTAGGCAACCAAAATTGCCATCTTAGAAAAGCGATCAACAACTACAAAAAAATAGTCATTTCCTCACTTGGTGGACGGGAGGCCCGACATGTAGTTCATTGAGATGGATTCCCACGACCTGTCAGGAGTAGGAAGAGGGTTTTACATGCCCTATTTCTTAGTGGTCGCTTTGGTAATAGCTCAGGCAATGCATGACCTGATATACTTGTTGACCTCCTGTCGAAGTTTCGACTAGTAGAAATTTTTTTGTAGCATCACCACTGTATTTTCGATGCTGAAGTTTCCTGCCACCTCACTATAGTGGGATTCCCAGATTAGCTTCACTCACTCACTTGATGGAACACAGATATGGCCCAGATGACACAACAACCCATCTTGAAGATGGAAATTATTGACAATTGCATTTGCACCCAACATTTGGTAGGTGGTGGCAAGGTCTGGGTCTGTTTCATAGAGTTGGGGCTATCCAGAGGCCTCATGGACACAGGAGTCTAGCACCATGGTGGGTTCTGCAACTAGGAGTCTATTGAGGCAATTAACGACATGATTGGTGCTTCTTGTTTTATACTTGATGTTGAGGTGGAATTGCTACAAGTATGTGGACCACTTTTGATGGCGATCATTCTACAATTTTCCTTATTTCTGCATGAACTGCAATGGCTTATGATTAGTGTGGATGATTGTCTCCTTCCCAAAAATGTAANGGCCCTCAAAATGGCCCCAGAAGTTAAAACCTGCTAAAAATAGTAAATTGCCAAAATTGCCAGAAAACCGTTTTGAGCCAGTCGAAAAAGGTGGGTGGCCACCGATATCCATCTAAATCAAGCATTGACCAGAGGCTCGACCAGAATGTGCTAATAAATCGACTGTCCTGATCTGAGACAATGTTTTGCAGATTCAAAAATGTACCCAGACTCGTTCAAAGGAGATCTTGGCAGTGGCCTCTATTCTGATGTTCTTCTTCTAGGCAACCAAAATTGCCATCTTAGAAAAGCGATCAACAACTACAAAAAAATAGTCATTTCCTCACTTGGTGGACGGGAGGCCTGACATGTAGTTCATTGAGATGGATTCCCACGACCTGTCAGGAGTAGGAAGAGGGTTTTACATGCCCTATTTCTTAGTGGTCGCTTTGGTAATAGCTTAGGCAGTGCATGACCTGATATACTTGTTGACCTCCTGTTGAAGTTTTGACTAGTAGAAATTTTTTTGTAGCATCACCACTGTATTTTCGATGCTGAAGTTTCCTACCACCTCACTATAGTGGGATTCCCAGATTAGCTTCACTCACTCACTTGATGGAACACAGATATGGCCCAGATGACACAACAACCCATCTTGAAGATGGAAATTATCGACAATTGCATTTGCACCCAACATTTGGTAGGTGGTGGCAAAGTCTGGCTCTGTTTCATAGAGTTGGGACTATCCAGAGGCCTCATGGACACAGGAGTCTAGCACCATGGTGGGTGCTGCAACTGGGAGTCTATTGAGCCAATTAGCGACATGATTGGTGCTTCTTGTTTTATACTTGATGTTGAGGTGGAATTTCTACAAGTATGTGGACCACTTTTGATGGCGATCATTCTACAATTTTCCTTATTTCTGCATGAACTGCAATGGCTTATGATTAGTGTGGATGATTTTCTCCTTCCCAAAAATGTAATGTCTCCACTGGCGGTAGGCTTGCAGAATGGAGTACATTTATTTGTCTTAAGTAGGGTACTTATGGACATCATCTGATAGTGTCTCACTATGATATGCCACGAGATGGTCGTTCTGAGTGAGAATGACACCCACCCATAGTCTGAAGCATCAAAGGGTTGTTTTAGGTCTGGTAGTGAAAGTACTGAGGCTGAGCACAAGCGCTACTTCAAATCTTCAAACGCTTGTTTTTGGGACCGNGAGAGGACGACCACTGAGACCCTATATGTGTCTATGATCTTTTTCTTATTCTGAGAGCGAATCACAAAGAATACAAACTTCCTTGTCTGAGAGATGACCTTCCTGCATTTCTTATCCTATACAATTTCCTGTTCAAAGTAATAATAACATTACGAGGCCTAAACTGATATACAGCATGAAGTTTCCATAAATAAGGTTGGCCCAAAAGAACATCACAAACTTTGAGAGGCGCAACATCACACAATACCTCATCTTTGAAGGGTTTGATGTTGTACGACAGTCAGCACTGGTGGATGACACGAAGATCTCTTCCTTGGCGGAGCCATCCAATAGTGTAGGGTTGTGGGTGCAGTGTTGTTGGAAGGGCCAGTAGCTTGATGACATTTTCTGAGATGAGGTTCTTCTGGCTACCGCTATCCACGATGAAGTGTGGTGGGGTGCCTTTTACCCACATCTATGAATGAAAGAGACATTCTCCTTGTTTTGGCTCATCTAGTTCACCAAGATGGAGCTTGGTGGTAGAAATGGTGGCACTGGGTTCCGCGTCAATGATCCATATTCCCCTTTCTAGTTATGGATTAGAGTTTGAANTCGATGGTGTGCTTGACCTGGCAATGCAGAGGTACCTGAGCAGGTGAGGAGAAGATATCTGAGTATTCTTCCATGACCTTATCTAATTGCTTCTACTGTGTGGAGAGGACGACCATAGAGACCCTAGATGTGTCTATGATCTTTTTCTTATTCTGAGAGCGAATCACAAAGAATACAAACTTCCTCGTCTGAGAGATGACCTTCCTGCATTTCTTATCCTATACAATTTCCTGTTCAAAGTAATAATAACATTACGAGGCCTAAACTGATATACAACATGAAGTTTCCATAAATAAGGTTGGCCCAAAAGAACATCACAAACTTTGAGAGGTGCAACATCACACAATACCTCATCTTTGAAGGGCTTGATGTTGTATGACAGTCAGCACTGGTGGATGACACGAAGATCTCTTCCTTGGCGGAGCCATCCAATAGTGTAGGGTTGTGGGTGCAGTGTTGTTGGCAGGGCCAGTAGCTTGATGACATTTTCTGAGATGAGGTTCTTCTGGCTACCACTATCCACGATGAAGTGTGGTGGGGTGCCTTTTACCCACATCTATGAATGAAAGAGACATTCTCCTTGTTTCGGCTCATCTAGTTCACCAAGATGGAGCTTGGTGGTAGAAATGGTGGCACTGGGTTCCGCATCAATGATGCATATTCCCCTTTCTAGTTATGGATTAGAGTTTGAATGTGCATCTGAGTCAGAGGATTTCACTTCGACCACCAACGACTTCTTTGAGCAACAGTCAACAGTATTATGCCAAGGGCTATTATGGAAGTCGCACCACTTCCCGGTATCTTTCTTTGTATTTCCAATGTCCTTCTTTGCTTGTGGCTTGGACTGGTTGTCCTCATACTATCCATCTTTTCTCTGTCCTTTGTTTTGTGGGTTGGGGCAACTCTTTCCTTGATTTTGTTGTGAGGGGTTCCCAGGCCCAAATTTCTGCATCTTCTGTTTGAGCTTCTACTCAATTTTGAAAGCATATCGGTAGGTCGCACCCAAGGATGAGATGTCCAAAAATTCCATTTCGGTATGGATGTATCTATGCAGAGTGCTATGATACTCGAGCACCATATGTCTCTCCAAATATTTGATACCCATCTTGGTGCGCAAGGTATGAAAGATATTCGTGAAATATGCCACTGCTTGGTCTCTTTCTTATCGCAGTGTGGTCCATTTGGTATACAAGTCGTCATAACTTTTGACAGTGTAGTATTGGTCCTTAATAGCATCCCTAAAGGAATTCCAGGTGTCTGTGACTTTATATAATGAGATTTCCTATATTTCCTTTTTCTCACAGAAAGTTTCCCACCAATCTTTGACATGNCCCCTCGAAGAGGTCTGTGAACATTGTTTTTTGAATCAAAGTGTTATTTTAGTTGTTGTTCTCATATTATTTATGTGTTATTGTGGAGATTATGTTGGTTATATTACTGTTATTTTTCCATTTCTACCATTTCATTTATGTTTTGCGTATTTATTATATCTGGTATCTTACAAGTGGTATCAGAGCACTTTCCTTGGCAGAAATTGTGGGAATTTTTTTTTCCAAGGTAAAGACGTATTCCAATGTCTTTAAGCCACAGATATCTATCGTTACGTGCATAAACCCGCGGTTGGGGGATTCATACATGTAGGAAATACAAGTGGTTCTTAGGTGCACATTTTTTGGCCACCCTTGTAACCCTTGTTGGTACTCCTTCGAGTGGTAGCGCATCAGACAACACCTGTGTACGGATTGACCTAGATTTCCTGAAGCCCTCTTTCGATAAACCTATCGGCCACTGGACTGCTATAGTGTCACTGAGAACAACACTCAAGAAGATACTCTCTAATACATGGGTAGTCGAGTAGTATGGCTAAGGGTACGGTCTATCCTCCTTAGTTAGTGCCCTGAGATATTGGGCCAAGTACTACTGTTGGACCACGCATGTATATCAGAGAGCTATAGCATAGGGCAAACCCTTGTCTGTATAACCCTTAAATACCTAACCCTTGGGAAACAGAAACATAAACAAATTAAACCGGCCAGATCTATTACTGCACAACTGTGTTTGGGTTACCAAGTAAATACACATTTCTTTCTGGTTAATAATTTGGGGATTTCATCACTGCAACATTCTTCAGACCGAAGTATAACCCTGCAGCTGTAAAAAAAAATAAAAAATATATATAACCATTATTTGAGACCTATTCCATTAGATTCATCTCTTCTCCCTTATCAAATTCATCCATATCATTTTTCTGCAAAATGTTTTGACCCCGCCCACCCATTTTCAGTTCACCCATCCTCATGGCCCATAATCGTAGCTAAGACCCGGAGTCTCGCTTCAACACCTTGCAATCTAGTTTCCTTGAGACCCAAAAAGAAGTGAAACAACTCAGTGCTACTATTTCCTCCATGGATACATCCATCAATATAACCATAAATACCTCCATGCAGTCCTTAATGGAGGAAGTAAAAAAACAACCAACCACCCAACTTGAATCTGTCTTTGCATCCCTCTACACCAAACTGAAGATCCCTTCCGATGACCGTTTCCATGAGGCACCTCCCAATAATGAAGGTGAGCATTCCTCCCATTCCCATACCTTTCAGCCCCATCGCTTTCAATGTGACCTACGCCTTCCGTGGGTGGATGTCACAAAATTTGATGGTTTAGAACCCACTGGTTGGGTCACCCAAATGGAACATTATTTCTCTCTCTACAACATTACAGATGACTTGGCCAAACTCTGGTATGGTGTTCTCCATCTAGATCAAGAACGCTGGCAANCATGGAAAAGCTGCTCAAAAAAGGTCATTCTGGTGTCATTGCCCAACTCCATGCCATACAAGCCACATAGACACCCCCAGTGCCCCAAGACCTCCAAGCCCTCCTTTCTAAACATGAAATGGAATTTTCCACTCCCAAAGGACTCCCTCATTCATATGGTGTTCATGATCATTCCATTCCCCTTGTGCCAGGAAGCCTTCCCCCCAATATCCGTCCATATCGCCACCGCTTTGCACAAAAAAATGAAATTGAGAAAATGGTGCAGGAACTCCTTACTACAGGCATCATTTGTCCTAGCATGAGCCCTTACTCATCTCCAGTCTTTATGGTAATGAAGAAAGAAGGTTCTTGGAGAATGTGTCCTGACTTCCGTGCTCTCAACAAACTGACCATTAAAGACAAATTTCACATTCCTGTAATTGATGACCTCTTGGATGAATTGAGTGGTGCCTAATTCTTTACTAAACTTGATCTTTGCTCGGGCTATTACCAGATACATATGAAAGAGGTATAAATTCCCAAGACAACCTTTCACACTCATGAGGGCTACTATGAGTTTTTGGTCATGCCCTTTGGCTTATGTAATGCCCCCTCCACCTTCCAAAGCCTCATGAACCATGTCTTCCGCCCTTTTCTCCATCATTTTGTCTTAGTTTTATTTGATGATATCCTCATCTATATCAAAACATGGATAGACCATCTTACTCATGTGGATCAAGTTCTCCACCTACTCTCTCAGCACCAACTTTTCCTGAAATAATCTAAATGTGCTTTTGGTGCCTCAGAAGTAGAATACTTGGGTCATCTGGTGGGCAAGGATGGTGTCAGGGTGGACCTGAAAAAGATTGAAGCTATGTAAGAATGGCCTCACCCAAAGACTCTCAAAAGATTGTGTGGATTTTTGGGTCTAATAGGGTATTATCGCAAGTTTGTTAAGAACTATGGAAATATTGCAGCACCTCTCACTGCTCTCCTAAAAAAGAACTCTTTCACTTGGACTTCAGCTGCTGCTCAAGATTTTCAAACCTTGAAGACGACCATGTGTACCACTCTGGTTCTGGCCCTTCCTGATTTCACAAAGACCTTTGTGTTGGAATGTGATGCCTCAGGGAAAGGAATCGGTGCTTTCCTTATGCAAGAGGGTCGACCTTTGGCCTTCACCAGCAAGCAACTGTCTGAAAGGAATCTGGGCAAACCCATTTATGAAAAGGAAATGTTGGCTATTCTGCATGTCGTTGAGTTGTGGCATCCTTCTCTCTTGGGGCAATGCTTCCAAATTAAGAACGACCATCACAACCTCAATTACTTTCTGGAACAATGCATTTCCTCCCAGGAGAAACAAAAATGGGTGACTAAGCTCTTTGGATATGATTATGAGATCATTTACAAGAAGGGAAAAGACAATGTTGTGGTGGATGCACTGTCCCAGAAATATGAAGACGAAGGATCCTTTTTTTCTCTTTCCTTCATTGTACCCGATTGGATCCAAGCTGTGGACCAGGAATGGCTTCAAGATCCCAAAAGTTTGCATCTGATCCAGCAATTGCAGACAAAGGCTCCGGCTCCCCCAGGGTACTCCTAGCTCCAGGATGAGCTTTGATACAGAGGCCTCTTGTATTTAAGTAAACAATCCAAGCTTAAATCCACTTATGAGCTTCATGCTACACCCACAACGGGGCACTCAGGGTTCACCAAAACATATGACAGGGTCAAACGTTCTTTTTTCTGGGATGGTATGAAACATGACATCTGTAATTTTATCGTTGAATGTGAGGTGTGTCAACACAACAAGGGAGAAACAGTCAAATCTCTGGGCACACTCCAACCGCTTCCAATTCCCCCTGCTATTTGGAAGGATATCTCTATGGACTTTATTACCGGCTTACTAAAAGTGGGGAATAAATCAGTCATAATGGTGTTTGTGGATCACCTTTCCAAGTATGCTCATTTTTGCGCTCTTCACCACCCATTTACTACATCCACGGTGGCTCAAATTTTCATGGACTAGGTCTTCAAGATTCATGGCATGCTGCACTCTATTGTTTCTAATCGTGACCCAACTTTCACAAGAAATTTTTGGCAAGAACTCTTTAAGCTACAAGGCACACAATTGCATCTCAACTCAGCTTATCATCCCCAAACGGATGGTCAAACAAAAATTTTCAACAAGTGTTTGGAAACATATATGAGGTTCTTTGCCTCTGAAAAACAACACCAGTGGGCTCAATGGTTACCCCTAGCCGAATGGTGGTACAACACTTCATGCCATACAACCACTCGCATGACTCCTTTTGAAGCGGTATATGGACAGAAGCCACCTTCAGTTCTCTCATACTTACCGGNTCTCCTTCTCTAAATTCACTGCTTTAAATTCCTATCTTCTATACATTGTCTTGGAAAAAAAACTACAAACTATACCATTGTATATTATTGTATCAAACAATACAATCACGAGGAAGACTAAAACATAAGTGCAACATGCTCCTAGGTTATAGTTGGAAAGCCATCTCCAAAGCTTTGTTTGAGAGGGAATCGTCTTTCTGATTGAGTTCTGGCAAGATATGGTTAGCATAATACCATGCTCTAGACCCTCACTTTGACAAAATGAGTGATGTCTTGGAACTCACTTTGACATAATGAGTGATGTCCTAGACCTTGGAGATGCACACTTATGTCCTCGGCCATTACTTTCACTCAGTTTATTACAAGTTTGGAATTTCCCATTATCTAAAGTTTGTAGATACACACATATGTCCTCGACCCTCACTTTCACTTAATGTATTACGAGTTTCGAATTTCCCATTATCTGAAGTTTGTAGTTTCCTTTTTTATTAGCTATTTATAACATTGTCCACAATACAATAAACTCTACTATGGTATTCTTTCCTCTTCTCGAAGCATATTTGAGGAACATAAATTGAATTGGATTAAAGCACGACATCCTTCCTACTCCATATCAAGGAGTGTGGTCTTGAGAAGCTCTATTGAAAAAACCCCACACGGTATCCTGTCTTCATTTAGGAATAATAGGAATTCTTACTTTGTTTTCCTTTGTGTATAGCTTGAATTCATTGGAAAGATTTCTTATAATCCCAGTGGAGGCCTCTAGAGGGACGAGCTCGGTTTTGGAGTTTCCAGAGTTGTAGGCCTACATGGTGTTGACAAATATGAAAGGAAAATATTAGAAGAGTTTGACTAAACTTACTGTTTGATAACCACACTTTCATACACATGTCTATATGTCGCTGTGACAAGGAGGAGATCTGGACAAATTTGGAATTTCCCATTATCTAAAGTTTGTATATACACACGTATGTCCTCAACCCTCACTTTCACTTAATTTATTATGATTTTGGAATTTCCCATTATCTGAAGTTTGTAGATGCCTTTTTTATTAGCTATTTCTAACATTGTCCACAATGCAATCAACTATACTTTGGTATTTGTTTCTTTGCCCGAAGAATATCTGAGGAACATGAAGTGAATTGGATTAACACAACATCCTGCCTACTCCATAGAAAGGAGTGCAGTCTTGAGAATCTCTATCGAAAAACCCCCACGCGATATCATGGATTCATTCAGGAATAATAGGAATTCTTACTTTCTTTTCTTTTGGGTCTAGCTTGAATTCGTTAGAAATATTTCTTATGATCCCAACAGAGGCCTCTGGAGCGAAAAGATCGGTTTTGGAGTTTCTAGAGTTGCAGACCTACATGGTGTTGACAAATATGAAAGGAAAATCGTAGAAGAGTTTGACTAAACTTACTGTCTAATAACCACACTTTCAAAGACCTATCTAGATGTCACTGCGACAAGTAGGATGTCTGGCCAAATTCATTCTTCAATATTGTCATGACCTTCAATGAGTATGGGAAATAAATAAAAAGACAATTTATTGTTTCTTCATTGGCCATGCATAAAGAGTAGATACCAGGACTGCACCACCCTATTTTGATGCAATTGTCCCACGTTAGAAGCTTATTATTCGAGGAAAGACAAAGAATTTTTCATTTAATATGATCTTGTAGCTTCCATATTGGGCCTCGCCACCATTGATATTCAATCAAAACTTTCTCCTCCATGAAAATTTGGTAACTGATCTTGGCTATGAGGTCGGTCATGCTTGCGTTTTCAAACTATATGAGGGAGTATACTTCCTCCTCATTTATTCTTCTACAGTTTAATACTAGTATATCAACAACCTAAATCCATTCTCATGCATCCTAACCAACTAGGTCCAAATTGACACAATATTGCCAACCGGGTCTACCTCGACCTTGAGAAGTTTGTTCNTCTCCTTCTCTAAATTCACTGCTTTAAATTCCTATCTTCTATACATTGTCTTGGAAAAAAAACTACAAACTATACCATTGTATATTATTGTATCAAACAATACAATCACGAGGAAGACTAAAACATAAGTGCAACATGCTCCTAGGTTATAGTTGGAAAGCCATCTCCAAAGCTTTGTTTGAGAGGGAATCGTCTTTCTGATTGAGTTCTGGCAAGATATGGTTAGCATAATACCATGCTCTAGACCCTCACTTTGACAAAATGAGTGATGTCTTGGAACTCACTTTGACATAATGAGTGATGTCCTAGACCTTGGAGATGCACACTTATGTCCTCGGCCATTACTTTCACTCAGTTTATTACAAGTTTGGAATTTCCCATTATCTAAAGTTTGTAGATACACACATATGTCCTCGACCCTCACTTTCACTTAATGTATTACGAGTTTCGAATTTCCCATTATCTGAAGTTTGTAGTTTCCTTTTTTATTAGCTATTTATAACATTGTCCACAATACAATAAACTCTACTATGGTATTCTTTCCTCTTCTCGAAGCATATTTGAGGAACATAAATTGAATTGGATTAAAGCACGACATCCTTCCTACTCCATATCAAGGAGTGTGGTCTTGAGAAGCTCTATTGAAAAAACCCCACACGGTATCCTGTCTTCATTTAGGAATAATAGGAATTCTTACTTTGTTTTCCTTTGTGTATAGCTTGAATTCATTGGAAAGATTTCTTATAATCCCAGCGGAGGCCTCTAGAGGGACGAGCTCGGTTTTGGAGTTTCCAGAGTTGTAGGCCTACATGGTGTTGACAAAGATGAAAGGAAAATATTAGAAGAGTTTGACTAAACTTACTGTTTGATAACCACACTTTCATACACATGTCTAGATGTCACTGTGACAAGGAGGAGATCTGGACAAATTTGGAATTTCCCATTATCTAAAGTTTGTATATACACATGTATGTCCTCAACCCTCACTTTCACTTAATTTATTACGATTTTGGAATTTCCCATTATCTGAAGTTTGTAAATGCCTTTTTTATTATCTATTTCTAACATTGTCCACAATGCAATCAACTATACTTTGGTATTTGTTCCTTTGCCCAAAGAATATCTGAGGAACATGAAGTGAATTGGATTAACACAACATCCTGCCTACTCCATAGAAAGGAGTGTGGTCTTGAGAATCTCTATCGAAAAACCCCCACGCGGTATCATGGATTCATTCAGGAATAATAGGAATTATTACTTTCTTTTCTTTTGGGTCTAGCTTGAATTCGTCAGAAAGATTTCTTATGATCCCAACAGAGGCCTCTGGAGCGACAAGATCGGTTTTGGAGTTTCTAGAGTTGCAGATCTACATGGTGTTGACAAATATGAAAGGAAAATCGTAGAAGAGTTTGACTAAACTTACTGTCTAATAACCACACTTTCAAAGACCTGTCTAGATGTCACTGCGACAAGTAGGATGTCTGGCCAAATTCATTCTTCAATATTGTCATGACCTTCAATGAGTATGGGAAAGAAATAAAAAGACAATTTATTGTTTCTTCATTGGCCATGCATAAAGAGTAGATACCAGGACTGCACCACCCTATTTTGATGCAATTGTCCCACGTTAGAAGCTTATTATTCGAGGAAAGACAAAGAATTTTTCATTTAATAGGAGCTTGTAGCTTCCATATTGGGCCCCGCCACCATTGATATTCAATCAGAACTTTCTCCTCCATGACAATTTGGTAACTGATCTTGGCTATGAGGTCGGTCGTGCTTGCGTTTTCAAACTATATGAGGGAGTATACTTCCTCCTCATTTATTCTTCTATAGTTTAATACTAGTATATCAACAACCTAAATCCATTCTCATGCATCCTAACCAACTAGGTCCAAATTGACACAATATTGCCAACCGGGTCTACCTTGACCTTGAGAAGTTTGTTCTTTTTATATCGAATAAAATGTATACCTTTCGAATGAAAAATACCTAGAAAAGATAGGCCAAAAGAAGGGGAAACCAAGTGGTTCTAAGAATATAATNATTTGGAGGATTTTCTAAAGGAATATGAAGGAGTGTTTTAATATCCTAAAAGGATACCATCTAAGAGTGAAGTGAATTACAAAATCCAATTATTTCCATACTCATCATTGTTGAGTTTTGGGTTGTATATACAGTTTTTTTGGAAAAAATGAAGCAAAGTAGCAATTGCAACAATTGTAGGAGAGGGGTGTGATTTTACCATGTACACCACCTTTTCGATCACCCATCACAATTTTTTCCAAAGAAGGATGAAACTTGAAGAATGTGTATCGATTAATGGACATTGAACAAGATTAGACTAATGAATTTGTACCCTCTTTCCAGCATCGATGATCTATTGCAACAATTGCAATATTTCAAGTAATTCACTAATATGGACTTGACGTGATGAAACATTTTTCCATAATTCTGACGAACAAATCGTCAGAATTATGATAAGCCAAAATGAAACATTTCATTGGAATTATGATGAACCAACCATATTTTAATCATAATTTCGATGAACCGGTTGGAGTCGCCCTTGTTTTTTTAGCCTGTCACAATTTTCATTTTGATGCTTGAAATCTAAAGATGGTTTTCTTTTTCCCTCAAATATATTGAGACCTCTGAAACTTTTTCACATGAGCAATGACGATTATTATACTCTCGAAACAAGTCCTACCTTTCGTAGGAATGTTTCCTCTTTTTTTCCTACTTCGGGATCTCACAGGTCGGATACTATAACTCATGTAATTCACACATCCCGAGTCACGAAACAATGAAGTCGTTTTAAATTTTCAGTCAAGACAGTAACAAGGGTAAAAATTTTCTTAACTCATGATTAGACGTCGTCGGGGTTTCGCGCCTCAGCGTTCGCCAAACTCAAAAATTTATTGTCACATCCCCGATAGCCGAGAACAAGAGGTCCTTTTTGAATAGGCCATGTCAAGGATTAAAGTCAAAAGATAACCGTGGTAAAGTTGTTCTCGACGTTTCGCCACTCGCCACCATCTTTTTCGAAAGTTACAGTGTCTAGACCCTGACTCGCAAAGTCGCGATGCAATTATAACTTGATTAATTAATCACTTAATCYAATATTATCTTCCCTGTAATTAACTCACGTCATCGCGACCTCGCAGTTTCGCAGCTCGGCATGTAAATCTCCCAGAAAATTATCTTCGAAGYTGTGAGTCACGATATTGCGAAAGTAATAATTATAAAATTAATCGAGCCTCAAATCATGATTACCTTTAATAACCAAAGTCGATCTTCGCAGTCTCGGGTGTTAAAGACTCAAAATATTAAAGGAAAATTCTCGATATAATGAGTAGCGATATATTGATTAACGTTGGCGAGATTGGATTAATTAAGCTAAATCAAGACGTATCCCGTGTTTCGATGCTTGCACGATTCACAAGGAAGCCTTTTCTCTCCATACACCAACTGACTTTTAAACCACCACAATTTATGACATTAATGAGGAAATAGGGTAAATCTATGAATATAAGATTAGATTCTTTACGACAAAAATTTATTTCTAAATATGATTTGACAAGATTGCTTTGAAAGGCACCGAGTTTTCAAATATATGTAAGAGTTGTGCTTCATTATAACGAATGCATTTTTCATAGCCTGCAGAGCTCATCACTTCTGAGTAAACTGACTTCTTTATGTATATACAGTTCTATCGCAGAAGAGATAAAATGCAAGCTTCAGCCATGGCTCGGTGGAAAGAAGCAAAGGCGAATGTTGAGGTTCCAGGACAAGGCTCAGAAAATGTCTTCGATACTTCACCTCGAAGTATCAACTCGATCCCGAACTAGTCATATGTTTCAGATATTCTGCAAGAAGAATTGGTGGATTATTCCGACGACTCTGACGACAATGAAATATATGATTTAACCACCAAATAAAAAATAGTCATCCAATCCAGAATGCACAGAGTAGCAGCCAGACCACGGTTGCTTCCATATTATGATATGGTTCGATGGGCATTGGACCATGTGGACATACCGACTAGGACTATCATGGACGAGCAGAGAGTCACTATCGGGACTTTTAGGCCAGAGCATTTGCAAACCATGTATAAGATGCCCACAACGTCCGACTGCACGTATGGTGCCAAGTTCTTGGAAGAATTCAAGGAGAAGGAATGCGTACAGTACGATAAGACCATTTCCAGTTTGATAAAGGATTGGGTTTCAAACACCGCGAAGTTCAGAGCTGATACCCATGGCATTTATTCAATCGCTTCGTTGGAACTGCAGTATAGATATGTGGCCATGATGACATGCCGGTTATATGGGAAAGAGGACACAACACATTTTTTCCTTGCATGGGTGCCCCTAATGTTTCAGGTCGCAGAAGGTTGTTCCTTTAATTGGGCAAAGATGCTTTCAGATAGCTTGACCAATCGGGTCATAGAGTATTGGGAGAAGGAGGCTGGGAAGGCATCGTCATTCTTCATGTCCGCATACATTATGGATGCAATTTGTTCTATGACACCATTTCCATTGATGAGCTGGAGTTGGACTCCGACCAAACAAGAACCCATACATGTATATCATGCAAAATTATGGGAAAATAAAGCAGAAAATTTCGCGTATGAAATTTTTAACTGGGTGATGGTGCCCCTGCATGTCGCCATTTTTGGTCACCCACCACCCCAGATCTCGGACATCATAGTAAAAAATCTGAGCAACATCGTATATTGGTATGTGGAGGTGGAATTTTCATACTTCAAAGTTTTATGGGCCTCTGTTCCCCCACATGCACTACCATTGTTCATTCTAGACAAGCTGGATTGTCGGGAGGTTGCCCGGCAAATGATAATTGGCGGTGTGAGAAAAGAAATTAAAGGGTATTCGAAAAAGGTATGGTCGTCATTTCCTGTTCGATTGAATTCTTATTCTTTATTAGATTTTGGGCATGCCAAAGCCGAGGCGGCAGCCCTGGAATATCTAAATTTGGTCTCCATCGAATACAAGAAGCATGATGCACAGAGGGTTGTGAGCAATCATTTAGCTAATTGTGGGCTCAAAATATTTGAGCATGAGAATTCACCCTCGGATGAAATTTTCCGAGGAGCGAGGTCCTATGAAGAAATTCTAGCATGGATTCAATCCTTGGCACCCAAGGAAAGAGCCGATGTATTGAAGTTCCAGGAACACCGACGTAGATGTCTTCGAGCTGTGTTGCGAGGTGAGGGTCCAGGTGTTTCGAAGACAAAACAGAAGGATGCCGAAGGTTATAACGATGCAACTCTCGATCAGGGAAAACACCAGGGCGAGGGGGAACAAACAAAGAATCCGGAAGCAGAGAAAAAGTCTCCAGACCCACAGAAGAAACAGAATCCAGATACAGAGATAAAGACTCCAGAACCACCAAAGAAGCAGAATCTAGAGACAGAGATAGATACTCCAGGAAAATCTACGAAGCNGATTTGGAGGATTTTCTAAAGGAATATGAAGGAGTGTTTTAATATCCTAAAAGGATACCATCTAAGAGTGAAGTGAATTACAAAATCCAATTATTTCCATACTCATCATTGTTGAATTTTGGGTTGTATATACAGTCTTTTTGGAAAAAATGAAGCAAAGTAGCAATTGCAACAATTGTAGGAGAGGGGTGTGATTTTACCATGTACACCACCTTTTCGATCACCCATCACAATTTTTTTCCAAAGAAGGATGAAACTTGAAGAATGTGTATCGATTAATGGACATTGAACAAGATTAGACTAATGAATTTGTACCCTCTTCCCAGCATCGATGATCTATTGCAACAATTGCAATATTTCAAGTAATTCACTAATATGGACTTGACGTGATGAAACATTTTTCCATAATTCTGACGAACAAATCGTCAGAATTATGATAAGCCAAAATGAAACATTTCATTGGAATTATGATGAACCAACCATATTTTAATCATAATTTCGATGAACCGGTTGGAGTCGCCCTTTTTTTTTTAGCCTGTCACAATTTTCATTTTGATGCTTGAAATCTAAATATGGTTTTCTTTTTCCCTCCAAGATATTGAGACCTCTGAAAATTTTTCACATGAGCAATGACGATTATTCTACTCTCGAAACAAGTCCTACCTTTCGTAGGAATGTTTCCTCTTTTTTTCCTACTTCGGGATCTCGCAGGTCAGATACTATAACTCATGTAATTCACACATCCCGAGTCACAAAACAGTGAAGTCGTTTTAAATTTTCACTCAAGACAGTAACAAGGGTAAAATTTTTCTTAACTCATGATTAGACGTCGTCGGGGTTTCGCGCCTCAGCGTTCGCCAAACTCAAAAATTTATTGTCACAGCCCCGATAGCTGAGAACAAGAGGTCCTTTTTGAATAGCCCATGTCAAGGATTAAAGGCAAAAGCTAACCGTGGTAAAGTTGTTCTCGATGTTTTGCCACTCGCCACCATCTTTTTCGAAAGTTACAGTGTCTAGACCCTGACTCGGAAAGTCGCGATGCAATTATAACTTGATTAATTAATCACTTAATGCAATATTATCTTCCCTGTAATTAACTCACGTCATCGCGACCTCACAGTTTCGCAGCTCGGCATGTAAATCTCCCAGAAAATTATCTTCGAAGCTGTGAGTCACGATATTGCGAAAGTAATAATTATAAAATTAATCGAGCCTCAAATCATGATTACCTTTAATAACCAAAGTCGATCTTCGCAGTCTCGGGTGTTAAAGACTCAAAATATTAAAGGAAAATTCTCGATATAATGAGTAGCGATATATTGATTAACGTTGGCGAGATTGGATTAATTAAGCTAAATCAAGACGTATCCCGTGTTTTGATGCTTGCACGATTCACAAGGAAGCCTTTTCTCTCCATACGCCAACTGACTTTTAAACCACCACAATTTATGACATTAATGAGGAAATAGGGTAAATATATGAATATAAGATTAGATTCTTTACGACAAAAATTTATTTCTAAATATGATTTGAAAGGATTGCTTTGAAAGGTACCGAGTTTTCAAATATATGTAAGAGTTGTGCTTCATTATAACGAATGCATTTTTCATAGCCTGCAGAGCTCATCACTTCTGAGTAAACTGACTTCTATATGTATATGCAGTTCTATCGCAGAAGAGCTAAAATGCAAGCTTCAGCCATTGCTCGGTGGAAAGCAGCAAAGGCGAATGTTGAGGTTACAGGACAAGGCTCAGAAAATGTCTCCGATACTTCACCCCGAAGTATCAACTCGATCCCGAACTAGTCATATGTTTCAGATATTCTGCAAGAAGAATTGGTGGATTATTCCGACGAATCTGACGACAATGAAAGATATGATTTAACCACCAAATAAAAAATATTCATCCAATCCAGAATGCACAGAGTAGCAGCCAGACCGCGGTTGCTTCCATATTATGATATGGTCCGATGGGCATTGGACCATGTGGACATACCGACTAGGACTATCATGGACGAGCAGAGAGTCACTATCGGGACTTTCAGGCCGGAGCATTTGCAAACCATGTATAAGCTGCCCACGACGTCCGACTGCACGTATGGTGCCGAGTTCTTGGAAGAATTCAAGGAGAAGGAATGCGTACAGTATGATAAGACCATGTCCAGTTTGATAAAGGATTGGGTTTCAAACACCGCGAAGTTCAGAGCTGATACCCATGGCATTTATTCAATCGCTTCGTTGGAACTGCAGTATAGATATGTGGCCATGATGACATGCCGGTTATATGGGAAAGAGGACACAACGCATTTTTTCCTTGCATGGGTGCCCCTAATGTTTCAGGTCACAGAAGGTTGTTCCTTTAATTGGGCAAAGATGCTTTCAAATACCTTGACCAATCGGGTCACAGAGTATCGGGAGAAGAAGGAGGCTGGGAAGGCATCGTCATTCTTCATGTCCGCATACATTATGGATGCAATTTGTTCTATGACACCATTTCCATTGATGAGATGGAGTTGGACTCCGACCGAACAAGAACCCATACATGTATATCATGCAAAATTATGGGAAAATAAAGCAGAAAATTTCGCGTATGAAATTTTTAACTGGGTGATGGTGCCCCTGCATGTCACCATTTTTGGTCACCCACCCCCAGATCTCGGACATCATAGTAACAAATCTGAGCAACATCGTATATTGGTATGTGGAGGTGGAATTTTCATACTTCAAAGTTTTCTGGGCCTCTGTTCCCCCACATGCACTACCATTGTTCATTCCAGACAAGCTGGCTTGTCACGAGGTTGCCCGACAAACGATAATTGGCGGTGTGAGAAAATAAATTAAAGGGTATTCGAAAAAGGTATGGTCGTCGTTTCCTGTTCGATTGAATTCTTATTCTTTATTAGATTTTGGGCATGCCAAAGCCGAGGCGGCAGCCCTGGAATATCTAAATTTGGTCTCCATCGAATACAAGAAGCACGATGCACAGAGGGTTGTGAGCAATCATTTAGCTAATTGTGAGCTCAAAATATTTGAGCATGAGAATTCACCCTCAGATGAAATTTTCCGAGGAGCGAGGTCCTATGAAGAAATTCTAGCATGGATTCAATCCTTGGCACCTAAGGAAAGAGCTGATGTATTGAAGTTCCAGGAACACCGACGTAGATGTCTTCGAGCTGTGTTGCGAGGTGAGGGTCCAGGTGTTTCGAAGACAAAACAGAAAGATGTCGAAGGTTATAACGATGCAACTCTCGATCAGGGAAAACACCAGGGCGAGGGGGAACAAACAAAGAATCTGGAAGCAGAGAAAAAGTCTCCAGACCCACAGAAGAAACAAAATCCAGATACAGAGATAAAGACTCCAGAACCACCAAAGAAGCAGAATCTAGAGACAGAGATAGATACTCCAGGAAAATCTACGAAGCAGATTGGAGAACCCATCACATCAGTCACCCCCTTGCAGTCGACACAGGGAAATATCGATGCAGGATGGATTTTCAACGAAGAGCTGAGGCCCATAAGAGTAGAAGAACTCCCTCTGAATGAGTTTTTCTTTGATAAAAAGAGAAAAGAAGTAGTAAAAAGGGAATTCTACCAGGAAGGAGAGTCGACTGCCAAGAAGTATAAAGTTATGACCGAGGGAAAGGATAAAAAGAATGAGCAATTCGCCACTGAAATAGCAGGGACACTAGGAGCGTATGCCTCGACAAATCAATTCTTAGTCAGGCTCCTAAAAAACAAACTTAAAAGAAAAACCACCTAATTAAGACCCTTGAAGCCAGTCTGCCCACAACAGTAGAGAATGCTAAAGATCAGGCGAGCGTGGGAATGGAGCAGGCTAGATTGGCCGATAAAAATGAAATAGAGATGCTCAAAACTAAGCTTGAGCAAGCACAACTGGTGATCCGAGATGGTCGGATGCAAGCGAGCCAGCAGAGGAATTTGATAGAGTAGTTGCAGGCTAGCGTGGAGATCGTCGAGAACATAATGATAGACATTGGGATGTTCAAATCTCAGGCGATCGAGATTCGAAGCATAATCTCTTCGGCACAACAGAATTTGCTCGCCAAGGTGGGAGCAATCCGGKAAAACTGTTGGTTGGTCMATCAGGTTTCCRAGAACTTATCRGCTAGAGAAAGGGATGMAGKAGTAGCTCAGGTCRCCTTCCAGGAGGYGGTAATAGCCAAGAACAAYAGGGTTTYGAYGGGTACTCCCAAGTTCACCATTTCAGAGCAAACCCRAGGAAACATTCTGTTAAAGGAATGGGAKCATAACATCGTCGAAGGCAAGCARCAAGCCCAAAAGATAACCAATTCCTTAGAGGAGGCCTCTAATTCTATAGACGATGAGTTGTTGGGCATTGATAGCGGAGGCAATGTTGAGGCGTTGATGAAAATGAATGTGGAACAAATCTCACTTGATCTGAAGGAAAAGGAAGAAAGAGATTCGACCGATATCTCTTAGATGACTATGTTGGACATAGTCCAAGTTGATAAGTGCATGATCAAACCCAGTGTGCAACTATGTGCCATAAACATCATCGATGGACATATGGAAGACAGGCTGCAACAGTTAGCCCGAGAATGTTACTTCTTCGAAGCCAGCTGTCAAGCAGAACCATCACGGGTAATATCTCAGCTGGTGGAAAGATGTATCGCCTGTACCGAGCTCACGCAACGACAAACATCTGCCACCAAGTGAAGACAGAGTGGGAGAAATGGAGCAATTGCTCTCTTCTATGTCATAACCGAAATTTTGCGACTATTGAGATTCTATATTACTTGTAAAATTGTATAAATATACCACAGAAAGAAATAAACAAAGCTGGACCTTTTTGTGTCGATTGTAACAGAGTTTTTTACATTTGAGAAGTTAATACAAGAAAATATGAAGATTCTCAATTCCGTCACGACTGTGTTACAAGTTTGTTTCTTTGTATTTCATATTTCATTTCATTTCATATTCATAATTGATGTGCTTCGTTATACTTTAGTACGACCACTACTATAGTGAATGAATTTTGGTTTTATGTAATTGTTTATTGTCTTTCCTCTGCACCAACTATCAGCGGGTGTAAGACCAATCTGCATTTTCAGAATTCTACATATATTCTCTGCTACATCAGTTATTTCCTTACATTTTCCTCTTATGTTTATTCGTGAGATTCTTCCCTGGTAGAAGTCTTACACTATAGACAACTAAATGTTTTTCTCCCACCTCACACCTTTTATTAAAATATAATATAGTTATGGGAAGAGCCTTTTATTTGCATCTCCATTTTATTCCTAAAACCGTAAATTCTCTTTTATTCGACCAAATCGAGATAACACTTAATCTCTCTTTGAAGTCTTTCCTACTTTTACTATTCCCCCATGACTGTCCCTGTATCAACACAACCTAATATCGANGATCGTCGAGAACATAATGATAGACATTGGGATGTTCAAATCTCAGGCGATCGAGATTCGAAGCATAATCTCTTCGGCACAACAGAATTTGCTCGCCAAGGTGGGAGCAATCCGGGAAAACTGTTGGTTGGTCAATCAGGTTTCCAAGAACTTATCGGCTAGAGAAAGGGATGAAGTAGTAGCTCAGGTCGCCTTCCAGGAGGCGGTAATAGCCAAGAACAACAGGGTTTCGATGGGTACTCCCAAGTTCACCATTTCAGAGCAAACCCAAGGAAACATTCTGTTAAAGGAATGGGATCATAACATCGTCGAAGGCAAGCAACAAGCCCAAAAGATAACCAATTCCTTAGAGGAGGCCTCTAATTCTATAGACGATGAGTTGTTGGGCATTGATAGCGGAGGCAATGCTGAGGCGTTGATGAAAATGAATGTGGAACAAATCTCACTTGATCTGAAGGAAAGGGAAGAAAGAGATTCGACCGATATCTCTTAGATGACTATGGTGGACATAGTCCAAGTTGATAAGTGCATGATCAAACCCAGTGTGCAACTATGTGCCATAAACATCATCGATGGACATATGGAAGACAGACTGCAACAGTTAGCTCGAGAATGTTACTTCTTCGAAACCAGCTGTCAAGCAGAACCATCATGGGTAATATCTCAGCTGGTGGAAAGATGTATCGCCTGTACCGAGCTCACGCAACGACAAACATCTGCCACCAAGTGAAGACAGAGTGGGAGAAATGGAGCAATTGCTCTCTTCTCTGTCATAACCGAAATTTTGCGACTATTGAGATTCTATCTTAATTATAAAGTTGTATAAATATACCACAAAAAGAAATAAACAAAGCTGGACCTTTTTGTGTCGATCGTAACATAGTTTTTTACATTTGAGAAGTTAATACAAGAAAATATGATGATTCTCAATTCTGTCACGACTGTGTTACAAGTTTGTTTCTTTGTATTTCATATTTCATTTCATTTCATATTCATAATTGATGTGCTTCGTTATACTTTAGTATGACCACTACTATAGTGAATGAATTTTGGTTTTATGTAATTGTTTATTGTCTTTCCTCTGCACCAACTATCAGCGGGTGTAAGACCAATCTGCATTTTCAGAATTCTACATATATTCTCTGCTACATCAGTTATTTCCTTACATTTTCCTCTTATGTTTATTCGTGAGATTCTTCCCTGGTAGAAGTCTTACACTATAGACAACTAAATGTTTTTCTCCCACCTCACACCTTTTATTAAAATATAATATAGTTATGGGAAGAGCCTTTGATTTGCATCTCCATTTTATTCCTAAAACCGTAAATTCTCTTTTATTCGACCAAATCGAGACAACACTTAATCTCTCTTTGAAGTCTTTCCTACTTTTACTATTCCCCCATGACTGTCCCTGTACCAACACAACCTAATATCGAACCTGGACTATCGGACCAAACGCACATTGCTTTAAATCTTTTCGACACAATACTTAAAACTGCTACAAACCGTGTCGAACTTGAACGTTCATGGGCAGTCATTGAACAAGATATAACTATCCAGGAACAGTTGGAAGCTAGACAACGTCAACGTAGAAATCTTCCCTAGTTTCCTTTGCCAAAGGTTGACGTTTCTCTCTTCTCCATCTTTTACCCACTTTCAGATGCCTTGACACTGTACTTCTAATCCTTAAGTACAGACTCAGGAACAACATCTTTCTGGCGCCGTTGTCGTGGATCGAAGTTACGAAATCTTTTTCCCTGGGAAAATGACTTTTGTTTTTCGTTGAAAGTGTTACCCTTTGATAGTGAACAAAGAGTACACAGCTCTTAAGGCTTTTAATCTTTCACTTGGTGAATTCACGAGAAATAAACTGGCATCCGGTCAAAGAAATACCAGACAAAACCCGGATGGTAAGTAGATTACGCTCGTTACCGATACCGAAAAAATTCTAAAGGCGAGAGGCTCTTTTAAGCCAATTTCTGTAGTTTACAAACTTAAAACCCCATCACTGAAGACTAAGAGTCCTTTCGAACCCTCAACTTCACTCAATCCTCTCTTTGATGCTAAAGATTCAACGCCAAACTGCTTCGAAGTTAGAAGTGAGATTCATCCAACCGTCCCCTTAGCATACAAAGGAAAGGACCCTCTTGAAATTTCATCAGATTTTGAAATACCATCTTTTCTTCAGTTGAATTTCCCGACTTCACCAAATTCTGAAGAGTGTGTTACACACTTGGTTCCCACACCCATCAGTTCTCCTGATTTCGTCTCTTGCAAATCCGAGGAACCGAGTCCTTGTGTGTCTTACCTTTCCTCATCGGATTTTCCTCTTCACGAAGAAAATAAAGATTCCCTTTTAATTTTCCAAAACCCCCTTTACAACTTTCCACAAACAACGATGGCAGCCGTCGGAGGAGGAGGTGGAGGCTTTATAGGAGGAGGCGGAGGGTTTATAGGAGGAGGAGGGGGAGGAGCCGCTCTAGGAGGAGCTGGAGGCCAAGTGTGTGCTCCCCCTCCCAGAGTGTTCACAAAATTTTCAGCCAGATACGCTCCATTAGTATTTCCCATCCCTCTACATGATCTTCCAGAAAATTACATAAAAAATTTACCGCAATTCACTGGGGAGGGGGATCTGACCGCGGCCGAACATATAAATTCTTTTGACCAATTCGCAGATATCTTCGGTATCGAACATGAGGATTTATATTCGAGACTTCTTATCCAAAAATTCAAAGGCCAGGTCCGAACTTGGTTTCGGAGCCTGCCCACAACATCTATCTTGTCTTATGACGCTTTGGAAGATGCTTTCCTCAGAAAATGGGGTGAGAGAAAATACCATCTCTATTATTTAACCAAATTTGGGTCTTTGAAGAAAAATAACTCAAAAACAGTCATGGAATTAATTCAGAGATTCAACAAATTGTACAATAAAATCCCAGTCGAGGTTAAACCATCCCAACCCGTGGCCAAAGTGACTTTCGTCGGAGCTTTCGAGCTGGATTTTGCACTACTTTTGCGAGAGAGAAGGGGATCCACCTTAAACTGAATGCAGGACAATGCGGTAGAAATAGAGTCTAATATGATGGCTTCAGGTAAGCTTAGAGCTAGATTAGAGACTGGAAACCGAGAGACCAAATGCTTTAGAGAACAAGCAGGTCCTTCAGGGTCAAATAGATCCATAGAGGATAGGGTGGACGATATGGCCAGAGTGATTAAAGAACTATCAAATAAAATATCCAGAATGGAACTCGAATAGGCCAAGGTTGACTCTTACCCCAAAAAATATTTCAAGAGGAACCCAAACCCCCTGAACCAACAAAGACAAATAAAAATTGAAGATCAAAAAATACAAGCTCCCTTAAAGAATGAAAATTTTATAGGAGCGAACGATTTTCAAGACTTCGGAGATTCAGACAATGATGTCACGAACTTCGGTGATGACTGCACTCAACCATATCTGACTCGCGAAGAGTATGAAAAATCTTTAAATACGCCACAACCGTCTAATGAGGATGAAGAAGGTGATCACACTGATCTCTGTGGATCTCAACCAGAAACTGAGATGATAATGGTTGAGTTTCAACCCAAGTACAACTTAAGATCTAAGAGTAAGCCCACCTCAATGACTCAACCCAAGAAACTCCTTCAAAGAGGTCAAGCTTATGAGCCTCCTTTGGACGAGACCTTATTACCCAACAACAAAACTAAATTAGTAAGCACTCAGGAGTCCGAGGTGGAAAAATTTGGAACTCAAACACCAAAAATCGAACCAGTAGATAAAGTTACGTCTTCAACTAGGACCATGAGTGATAAAGCGGTCGAGACAAATAAGTCGGAAAGGAAGAATTCAGAAGTCTCAACTAAAGAAATAGACAAGGTGAGCGGAGCTTTCAGTTTTGAAAATGAGTTAAACAAAATTAAGATACCAATCCCTTTGGTAGAATTAGCAAAAAACCTTCTTTATCGGAATCAAATTACCAAAGCGATGGGTGTCTCTGAGCTAGAAAGCCAGTCTGATGTTATAAACTTAGAAGATGACAAACCTAACATCACCTTTGGTCCCCATTTCAAAGGGGCCAAAGACACCATTTCTCCCTTTTATATCACTCTGAATGTGTATGATCAGTTGCTGCATAATTGTATGTTAGACTTCGGAGATTCCCATGATGTTATGCCCAAGATTATAATGGACAAGTTGGGTCTCCAGATCACAAGACCTTATGGAAATTTCTACTCTTTTGACTTGAGAAGGGTTAAATGTATGGGGATGATAAAAGATCTGGTAGTTACCCTGGCGCAGGTCCCGGTTAAGAGTATCCTGATGGATGTGGTTATCGCAAATATTCCCCCTAAGTATGGCATGTTGTTATCTAGGTCACGGGGAGCCAAGTTGGGGGGTTCTCTACAGTTGGACATGACATATGCCACAATCCCTGTGTTCGGTGGTCAGTTCACTTGGTTGTACAAAGAAACAAGATTAGCATATATAGTTAGTGACCCTCAAAACCCAAACAACTTCCCTATTTACATTGCGGACCAAGATCTGGGAAATTGCATCTTGTCTTTTGATGATGGTTTGGATGGTTGTCCAGAGGAAATCAATATAAAGAAAGAAGAGTCAAGTCATGTGACAGAGGATCTGTGTAACACCGGAGTTTGGAAAATTTATTTTGATGGTGCTTTATCTTCTGAAGGGGAAGGTGAGGGAGTGCTTTTAGTAGCTCCCGAAGGTAAATTCATTGTTCCTTTCTCCTACCGACTGTAGTGGGACATAGATTACACTAACAACGTATGCGAATATGAAGCATTGATCTTAGGATTAGAGGCTTCCAAAAAGATAAATATAAGTAACTTGGAGGTATATGGTGATGCAGAGCTAATAGTCAAACAAATAAACCGACATTACCAAGCCAAGCATCCTAGACTAAGGACATACAAAAATTATTCTTGGGATCTCATGGAAATTTTTTTCTCATCCGTAAAGGTCCATTTTATCCCTCGCACAAAGAATCTACATGCTGATGCATTGGCAAAGGAAACTTCAACCTTCTCTCGTCCCAAAANGGGAAATCAGACTGTGTGTGGATTTCCAAAACTTAAATAAGTCGTCTCTCAAGGATAATTATCCTCTGCCTAAAATGGACCATGTGTTAGAGAAAGTTATTGGAGCAAACCGAATTTCTATGATATATGGGTTCTTTGGTTATAACCAAATCGCCATGAACGAACAAGATAGGGAAAAAACTTCTTTCACCACACCATGGGGTACTTTCATGTATGACAAAATTCCTTTTGTTTTGATGAATGCAAGGGCCACTTTCTAGCGAGCTATGGACATCGCTTTCGTAGGAGAAAGGGACAAGTTCATAGTCATTTACCTCGACGATTTGACTTTTTTTTCTAAAACTGATGAAGAACATTTGATGCATCTCAAACAGACCTTCGAAAAATGACACAGGTTTGGTCTATCTTTGAACCCAAAGAAATCACATTTCGCTATGCGGGAAGGTAAGATTTTGGGCCATATCATATCTATGGATGGAATCAGGATTGATCCTAAGAGGATTCAAGCAATAGATAATATAAGTATTCCCAGAAATGTAAAANGAATGCAGGACAATGCGGTAGAAATAGAGTCTAATATGATGGCTTCAGGTAAGCTTAGAGCTAGATTAGAGACTGGAAACCGAGAGACCAAATGCTTTAGAGAACAAGCAGGTCCTTCAGGGTCAAATAGATCCATAGAGGATAGGGTGGACGATATGGCCAGAGTGATTAAAGAACTATCAAATAAAATATCCAGAATGGAACTCGAATAGGCCAAGGTTGACTCTTACCCCAAAAAATATTTCAAGAGGAACCCAAACCCCCTGAACCAACAAAGACAAATAAAAATTGAAGATCAAAAAATACAAGCTCCCTTAAAGAATGAAAATTTTATAGGAGCGAACGATTTTCAAGACTTCGGAGATTCAGACAATGATGTCACGAACTTCGGTGATGACTGCACTCAACCATATCTGACTCGCGAAGAGTATGAAAAATCTTTAAATACGCCACAACCGTCTAATGAGGATGAAGAAGGTGATCACACTGATCTCTGTGGATCTCAACCAGAAACTGAGATGATAATGGTTGAGTTTCAACCCAAGTACAACTTAAGATCTAAGAGTAAGCCCACCTCAATGACTCAACCCAAGAAACTCCTTCAAAGAGGTCAAGCTTATGAGCCTCCTTCGGACGAGACCTTATTACCTAACAACAAAACTAAATTAGTAAGCACTCAGGAGTCCGAGGTGGAAAAATTTGGAACTCAAACACCAAAAACCAAACCAGTAGATAAAGTTACGTCTTCAACTAGGACCATGAGTGATAAAGCGGTCCAGACAAATAAGTCGGAAAGGAAGAATTCAGAAGTCTCAACCAAAGAAATAGACAAGGTGAGCGGAGCTTTCAGTTTTGAAAATGAGTTAAACAAAATTAAGATACCAATCCCTTTGGTAGAATTAGCAAAAAACCTCCTTTATCGGAAGCAAATTACCAAAGCGATGGGTGTCTCTGAGCTAGAAAGCCAGTCTGATGTTATAAACTTAGAAGATGACAAACCTAACATCACCTTTGGTCCCCATTTCAAAGGGGCCAAAGACACCATTTCTCCCTTTTATATCACTCTGAATGTGTATGATCAGTTGCTGCATAATTGTATGTTMGACTTCGGAGATTCCCATGATGTTATGCCCAAGATTATAATGGACAAGTTGGGTCTCCAGATCACAAGACCTTATGGAAATTTGTACTCTTTTGACTTGAGAAGGGTTAAATGTATGGGGATGATAAAAGATCTGGTAGTTACCCTGGCGCAGGTCCTGGTTAAGAGTATCCTGATGGATGTGGTTATCGCAAATATTCCCCCTAAGTATGGCATGTTGCTATCTAGGTCACGGGGAGCCAAGTTGGGGGGTTCTCTACAGTTGGACATGACATATGCCACAATCCCTGTGTTCATTGGTCAGTTCACTTGGTTGTACAGAGAAACAAGATTAGCATATATAGTTAGTGACCCTCAAAACCCAAACAACTTCCCTATTTACATTGCGGACCAAGATCTGGGAAATTGCATCTTGTCTTTTGATGATGGTTTGGATGGTTGTCCAGAGGAAATCGATATAAAGAAAGAAGAGTCAAGTCATGTGACAGAGGATCTGTGTAACACCGGAGTTTGGAAAATTTATTTTGATGGTGATTTATCTTCTGAAGGGGCAGGTGAGGGAGTGCTTTTAGTAGCTCCCGAAGGTAAATTCATTGTTTCTTTCTCCTACCGACTGTAGTGGGACATAGATTACACTAACAATGTATGCGAATATGAAGCATTGATCTTAGGATTAGAGGCTTCCAAAAAGCTAAATATAAGTAACTTGGAGGTATATGGTGATGCAGAGCTAATAGTCAAACAAATAAACTGACATTACCAAGCCAAACATCCCAGACTAAGGACATACAAAAATTATGCTTGGGATCTCATGGAAAAAATTTTCTCATCCGTAAAGGTCCATTTTATCCCTCGCACAGAGAATCTACATGCTGATGCATTGGCAAAGGAAACTTCAACCTTCTCTCGTCCCAAAACTTTCAAACTGAAGTACCACATTGAAATCAGATACAAACCCTCTATACCAGACAATGTCCGACACTAGCAGGTCTTTGAAGATGACGAACAAATTAAGAAATTTCTTGTAGCAGTGGGTGAGTTCTATGAAAATCATGCAGACCAAGAGAATCAAAATGATCCGATGTGGATCATGCAAGAGGGGGAATACCATGAAACCTTCCGAGAAAAAATTGCATATAATTGTATGCTGGTCCTTAAAAACAACCATATTCCAAAACGATTAATTCCTTTAGAGAGAATTTTTTATCAGAACGACGTACCCGTAAAATCCACTTTGCATCCCCAACCAGAAGAAGTGGAGGACTGCAATATAGGGACTGAAAAAGAATCCAGAGTGGTAAAAACATCCAAGTTCCTCCCTCCCGAAATGAAAGTTAAGTATAAAGACCTACTCGGACAGTATAAAGACCTTTTCGCCTGGTCTTACAATGAGCTAAGAATGTATGATACTTCCATAATTGATCACAAGATACCTTTGAAACCTGGGGTCAAACCATTTAGGAAAAAGCTTAGACAGATTAACCCCATTTTGTTACCTGTGATCGAAAAAGAAGTTAAGAAACTGTTAGATGTGAAAATAATCGTACCTCTGAGATACTCGGACTGGGTAGAAAACCTGGTCCCAGTCAAGAAAAAGAGCGGGGAAATAAGACTGTGTGTAGATTTCCAAAACTTAAATAAGTCGTCTCTCAAGGATAATTATCCTCTGCCTAAAATGGACCATGTGTTAGAGAAAGTTATTGGAGCAAACCGAATGTCTATGATAGATGGGTTCTTTGGTTATAACCAAATTGCCATGAACGAACAAGACAGGGAAAAAACTTCTTTCACCACACCATGGGGTACTTTCATGTATGACAAAATTCCTTTTGGTTTGATGAATGTAGGGGCCACTTTCTAGCGAGCTATGGACATCGCTTTCATAGGAGAAAGGGACAAGTTTATAGTCATTTACCTCGACGATTTGACGTTTTTTTCTAAAACTGATGAAGAACATTTGATGCATCTCAAACAGACCTTCGAAAAATGCCACAGGTTTGGTCTATCTTTGAACCCAAAGAAATCACATTTCGCTATGCGGGAAGGTAAGCTTTTGGGCCATATCATATCTATGGATGGAATCAGGATTGATCCTAAGAGGATTCAAGCAATATATAATATAAGTATTCCCAGAAATGTAAAAGAGATTCAATCTTTCTCAGGAACAATAAATTTTTTATGAAGGTTTATCCCCAATTTCCCTAAGATTGTCAAATTGATCATATGAATGTTGAAGAAGGACAACAGAGTAAATTGGACGACCAAGGACAGAGCATCGTTCACGCATATTAAAAAATTCATAAGCGAGGCACCTGTGTTAGCAGGCCCAGACTATCTGAAAGATTTTCTTATCTTCTCGTTTGCCTCCGAACATACTATCGCCGCGGTGCTCCTACAAAAGGATAAAGAAGGATTTGAATAGCCGATCACATTTTTTAGCAAGAGCCTTAGAGACGCAGAACTGAAGTATGACATAATAGAAAAATAGGCATACGCAATGGTAAAAGCGCTAAAGGCATTCAGAACTTATGTACTACATTCAAAGATTATCGCGTACGTGCCTACCAGTTCTGTGAAAGATATATTGGTACAGCCAGACAGTGACGGAAAAAGCGGGCGATGGCTTGCTAAAATCCAAGAATTCAATCTGGAAGTTAAACCGACCAAATTGATAAAAGGGCAAGGCCTGGCCAAACTCTTAGAGGATTCAAATTTCAGATCCCTTGATATCAATTAAATGCAGGAAAGCGATGAAGACACATGCCTAAATGAACTAGATGAAGAAACAAGTCCAAACCAGATCGAAGAGAAGTTCTTATCATCAGGCTGGTACAGAGACATAGTGTTTTACTTGCTGAACCTAAAAGCCCAGATGAAATATCACCATCTAAATGCA
>JZKD02S1905964.1:51440-65943 GCA_000966675.3 Picea glauca | reverse complement strand
AATGTACAAAGGAGGGTGCCTATATTCCGTTTTCCCTCTCGAATTCTACAACTATCAAATCTACAATTAATTCCTATCTAACAACATTAAATCTAATAAATGCCTTCCTATCTACAATACAATACAAGTGCGCTTCATGAAATCAACTCATTAATGTTTGGTGCAACAAATCTCAAGGTAAAATTCAAAAAGAAGTTTGCTGGCTGGTCTAGCTGTCTTTCCATGCTCCACGCGCTGGCTCGCTTGACTAGTGAGTGATGCTCCTGCATCATACTCCTCGGCTCGAAATATTTCATGGGATCCTGTCCATGAGCTCCTGCACAGTGTGCCCATGTTTTTGTATCACTGCTTTTGTCTCCTAGCTGGCATCCTCCACTGGGTGATTCTTCCATTTCACCAGGTATTTAAAATACTGCTTCCGCCTGGTCTTCCTTCCAGCTCGCTTATCCATTATGCACTCCATCTGAGGCTTCTGTGCAACTGGCAATTGTTTCTGCCACTGGACCACTGGCTCCTCAGTTCCAGTGTCTGCTTCTCCATCCCTGTAAGGGTATAAATCCAAAACATTAAAAATCAGAGATATCCCGATGCCTTTTGGCAACTCAAGCTCGTATGCATTTTCCCTGAATTTCTTCAGGACTCTGCACGGTCCAATCTTCTTCATCTTGAGTTTGTTGTATGTTCCCCTTGGGAACATCTCTTTCCTCAGGTGTGCCAAAACCATATCCCCAACTTCAAACTGAAGTTGTCTCTTCCTCTGATCGGCTCTACGCTTATACTCTTGATTCGCCTTCTGCATCCACTGCTTCACCTGCGTGTGAAGTTCCCCCATCGCTTCAACAAATTCCTCAGCACGAGCGCTGCTAGTTTTAGCCTGTCCTGACTCCCTGAGATCAGAAACACCCCTCGACTGTGTGCCATACAAAATCTGGAATGGGATTCTTCCAGTACTCCGATTCACCGAATCGTTGTACGCGAATTCTGCTTGTGGTAAGATCTGGTCCCAACTGCTGTGGTGCTCTGTCACCAGGCTTCTCAAAAAATCTCCCAGACTTCTATTCACCACCTCTGTTTGTCCGTCTGTTTGCGGGTGATAAGAAGAACTGAATGCCAAGTTAGTCCCTAGATTTTTCCATAGTCTCCTCCAAAAGTGATCTATGAACTTTGTATCTCGATCCAAGACTATGCTTCTCGGTAATCCATGCAATCAGACAATTTCTTTAAAGAACAAATTCGTGATGTGAGTCGCATCGCTGGTCTTATGACACGGAATAAAATGTGCCATCTTTGAAAACCTGTCTACCACTACAAAGATGGAATCCACTCCTCTTTGCGTCCTCGACAATCCCAGAACAAAATCCATACTAATGGCTTCCCATGGCCGTTCGGGTATAGGCAATGGCTAGTAGAACCCTGTGTTCTACTTTCGGCCCTTCGCATGTTGACATATCCTGCATCTGTCAACAAACCTTTTAACATCTGCCCGCATGCCCGACCAGAAATACGATTCGCTCAGCTTGGCGAATGTCTTATCGTGTCCAAAGTGACCTGCTAAGCCTCCACTGTGTTTTTCCTTCACCAAATTCTCCCTCATGGAGCAATTTGGAATGCACAGTTGATTGCCTCGAAACAACAATCCTTCCTGGATCACAAAATCTATCCACGGGATTCTATCTCTGAGAACTGGATTCTCAGCTGCTTCATAAGCTTCTCCGAAGTTTGTATCACCGGCATACATATCTTTCAGGTTTTCAAAACCCAATGTCTTGACCCTGAATTCCTGCAACAGCAAGCATTTCCTTCTCAAAGCATCTGCTACTTTATTAGCAGCTCCTGAAATGTGCTTGATCACAAACGTGAAATTCTGCATGTACTCTACCCATTTTGCATGCTTCTGGTTCAACTTCTCTTGTTGACTTACAAACTGCAATGCATGATTATCGTTGTACATAACAAATTCCTTGGGTATTAAGTAATGCCTCCACTTCTTTAATGCTTGTATAATGGCATAAAACTCTTTATCATACGTGGAGTATTTCAGCTTGGCATCATCCAATTTCTCACTGTAATATGCAACAGGTCTGTCATCCTAACTCAAGACCCCTCCAACAGCATACCCACTAGCATCACATTTCACTTGGAAGGTTTTTTGAAAATCAGGCAACACCAAAATTGGTTGCTCTGTTATCTTCCGCTTCAACAGATTGAAGCTCCTTTCGGCCTCGACTGTCTAGTGAAAAATCCTATGCCGCTTCTTCACCGTTTCCATCATCGCGGCGCTAATTCCACTAAAATTCCGAATGAATTTTTTGTAGAAACTAGCTAACCCATGAAAGCTCCTTACCTCAAAAACATTCCTCGACGATGGCCAATTCCTGATTACTTCTACCTTTTCAGGATCCATCTTCAATTCATTTGCCGAGATTACAAAACCCAAATAAATGAGTTTTGTCTGCATGAAGGAACACTTCTTCAAATTGATAAGCAACTTCTCCTACTGTAGCCTCCTCATCACAATGGCTAAATGCCTCAAGTGTTTAGCCTTGGTCTTGCTGAAAATTAATATGTCGTCCAGATACACGACCACAAATTTACCGATGAATTCCCGTAGGACTTCATTCATCAGTCTCATAAAAGTGCTTGGCGTGTTTTTCAACCCAAACGGCATGACCAGCCATTCATACAAACCCTCGTTTGTCTTGAATGCTGTCTTCCATTCATCCCCTTCTCTCATCCGGATCTGGTGATATCCGCTCTTGAGATCAATCTTTGAAAAATAATTTGCCCCACTCAGGCAATCCATCAAGTCGTCCATTCTCGGCAGTGGAAATCTGTACCTGATGGTGATTTTATTTATTGCCATGGAGTCTGTACACATCCTCCAGCCTCCATCCTTCTTTGGACTCAGTACTGTCGGAACAACATATGGACTAAGACTTTCCCTAACCAGTCCTTTATCCTGCAAATCTTGTACCTGCCTTTTGACCTCCTCGTTCTCCTGAGGTGTCAACATGTATGCTGCCTTATTTGGCAAACTCGCTCCGGGTATGAGGTCAATATGATGACTCACACTCCACATCGGTGGCAACGAACGAGGTAGTTCGTCCACGATGATATCAGTGAACTCTCCCAACAGTTCCTGAATCTCTTCTGGCAAGTCATCCACTCTTGTGCTTGTCAGGAAAATTCTCGGTTTCCTGACCACAAAGAATTATGGATCTTCATTATTCTCCATCTCTGTGAGAAGTTCCTTCCCACTCATGAGAAGTATTGTGTTGGTTACTTCCGGCTTCACCTCCTTATATTTTATCGGAAGTAATGTATGTGACCTCCCATCCTTCTCCAAGGTGTACGTGTTCATCCTCCCATCATGAACAATGTTTCGGTCATACTGCCATGGTCTCCCCAATAATACATGACAGAAAACCATGGGAATGACATCACACAGAATTTTATCCTTATATTCACCCATTTTAAATTCAACCAAGCATTGTTTCGTAACACATACCTGGTGTCCTTTTTGCAGCCATGACACTTTGTATGGACTTGGGTGCTTTGTCGTCTCCAGCTCTAGTTTTTCCACCATCTCGATTGAAATGAGATTATAGGTGCTTCCGCTGTCCACTATGACCTTGCATTTCCATCCCTTGGTCTTGCAAGTTGTCCGGAATAGTCTGGTTCTCTGAGTTGTATCTTCCACCTCTTTCTCGGGTGTTAACAAAATTTTATGCACCGTCAATGACTTCCCACTTCCGGTGTCTTCATCCTCAACATCACGCCTCTGCGCCTCTGTGACGTGAGCTTCTCCTCTGTCCATCTTCATGTCTGGACAATCCATGGCTTTATGTCCATCTTTTCCACATGTAAAACATGTGATGATTCCTCCTCGGCCTCTTCCCCTACCTCTGGTACAAGGAAAGGTGTTCACGTCAGCATATCCACCACCCTGCTCTGTATGCTGCCTCCTCAGCTCAGCATATTGCTGCCTTTGTTCAGTTTGTGGCTGCCTCTGCTGTGAGGTTCCACCTCTTTCAACCTTACCCTGAGGCATCTTCCAATCCTCCTTGGGCTTCTGAGTTCTTTCTTGGGCAACCGCCTTACCTCTTGGCTGGCTTCTGCCTCGCCCTCGCTGTCCCTGCTTGCAGCTCAGCTTCTCTTCGGCTTTTAGAGCCATTTGGTACGCATCCTCAATGGTTTGGATGGTAACCATACTCAATTCATCCTGAATGTCGTACCTCAACCCATTCAGGTATCTTTCCACCTTTTCATCATCACTCTCCCGATGACCAGCTCGAATGTTGAGCCTGTAGAACTCCTCGGTGTACTCTTTCACCGTCATCAACTTCTGTATTAGGTTCTGCATTCACCTTAACAGAGTGATCTGGTAATCTCTGGGGATGAATTTCGCTTTCATCTTAGCGATCATCTTGTCCCAGCTCTTGATCTTATGTTTTCCTTTGCAGCACCTATCAGCCTGCAACTCATCCCACCATAAGGCTGCGTGTCCTTTCAACTTGGTAACAACGTGCCTTACCTTCTTGTCCTCTTCGATATCTTCATAATCGAAGTAGGTGTCGAGTGCTCGGATCCAATCCAACAACTCTTCTACATTTAGACTCCCCTCATAGATGGGAATGTCCATTTTTGTCTTTGAGCTCATTCTCGAAATGGCCCTGATCAACCACTCGGTTGAAGCATCTTCTGCTGAGACCTCTTCTGTATCGTGTCTAGCTTCCTCTTCCACCTCGGAATCACTAAACTCTCCTACGCCGACTCCGCGCCTTTGGGTGGTATCCATCTCTTCGAGTCTCTCCCTGAGATCTCGTATTTGGCGCTCCATTTCTAGATTTCCTGCCAGTCTTCCTCTCCTCCGCGCATCCCTATCTTCTCGATCAGGTGACTGCCTTTCTCTTCTGGGCGGCATGGCAAAATCCGCTTCTCTCTGCTACCGGAACAAAGAGAACTCTTCTCCCACTCTGATACCACTCTGACACAAGTTGTGTGTATCAGAGTGCTTTACCTTTCGCCTTCCCTCCTCTCGCCTGAAATATACAGACAATATTTCGGGCTCTGATACCACTCTGACGCAAGCCGTGTGTATCAGAGTGCTTTACCTTTCTCCTTCCCTCCTCTCGCCTGAAATATATAGACAAGATTTCGGGCTCTGATACCACTCTGACGCAAGCTGCCCTCAGTGGCAACCCGCTCTCACCAGGACCTCTTCTCGCTTGGACCGAAGAGTCAAATGCTCTTCCAACTCCTCTCGAGAGCTCTCACTACCCACAGTCACTCCTCCGGCGATCTCCCCTTCGCTTCTCGGGGAATCGGGTCTCGCGATATCGCAAAACTCGCAGCACTGTTCTCGTGCAATTTAAACTCTAAACCCCGAGGTCCGACAGTCAACGGTCAACAGTTTGGAGTATCGCCACTGGCGATGTCAACAACCTGACTTTCCAAACCCCGAACCCCGAGGTGCCGATCCTCCGATGTGAAGCCACCTGTCCTCCACTTGCTTCCGGGGTCCCATGCTGCCACGACACCTTCGGGAATTCATGGATCGCGAATCCACAATGCAAGTTTCCCCTGAGGTTGGAAACCCCAAACGTCGAATCCCGACCTCCCAGGATCTGATGCCACGTGCTTCTATGATGATCAACGGCTCTCGTTTAAATCGGGAAACCGCCACTCGCGATTTCAACGAGTTCGAAACTCTTATCTCGTCAAATGCCGAATACCGATATGAGATGGCCCGTTCTTTCATGTGTCTGCGAGTTAACTCCCTCGCAGCTCCTCTCAGATCTAACGGTTAGCGGGATTTCGTGATTCTCCATAGCGATCCCTGGACGTCAATTCTCTGCCTTGAAGATCTACTCCGCTTCAAAGTTCCCCTGTTCAAATCCCTCCAGGATTTGTTCCGCTGTGTTCACTATGGAACTCTCCCTCCTGAGCTTGATTCCTCCTGCTCCCTCTACAGAAGGCTGGCGCACTCCTCACGCTCGATGTCCAATCACTCTCCAAGTGTTGGATTATCTGGACCCTGTGCGCTTCCGACAACAATAGTCTCTATCGACCCATACTCAGACTCACCACTGAGGCTTCAAATCCGGCCTACACTTCTCCTGCACGACTCTGATAACCCAATTCAACTCTGGGCAGATGAGAATAAGAGTTTAACTGTCTGGCCTCATCAACGCACTCTATGTGGATGAATTTGACTGCACTCTATGCAGGAATCTCATGGCTCAGACAGAGAAACTATTGAAACTAATTTCCTATTCTCACAGACTTCATATCAACCATGAAATCACATACATAACATATCAAAGTAAATGCATAACAGAAAGCAAACATTCATGAGCATAATATTAACACAGAGAAACAACACAAACCATGAAGTTGAATCAAAGTCTGTTCTTCTATTAATTCAATCTATACATGGGTGTTCTTCACCAGTTCTCTGTTGTGCTCTTCTTTCTCTCTATCATAATGAATGATACAATGTNAGAATGAAGATGAAGGAGATTGAACCAAGAGGAAGTGGAGAAGAGTGTGTTGTGCAAGAAAGGAGCACATATGAGGATAGGCCTACGAAGAGTCCGACATTGAGAGTAGGGTATCTAGTGAATATACCGGTAGTAGTGGTAGTAAGGGCACATAAGACAAGGTATGAACCCCTTGGCTATTGAGGAGTGCCACACTTTGGAGGAATATAATGCATAGAGTAAAGGCACAGGAGTAGGAGAGGAAGATGGAGGATCCCCTAGTGGTGGGGGAGAAGAGTTAGCAATAGTAGATGGTCTTACGCGAATGTAGGTAGGAAACTCTCTGGGTTCCCTCACAAGAAATGTTAGAAGAATATAGAGTTACCCCTTACGCATTTGTAGCCAAGAAGAAAGAACAATAGACAATGAGGCAATTGGAGTAGAAGCAAGAGTAGGAGAAGAAAGGAGAGAAGTGATGAGTGAAGAAGAAGATGAAGTTGGTGCTACATCTCTAGGAAGAGTATCAGTACAAAGATCCCAAACACCCCACAATTATTTCAGAAGACATAGTTCGAGATTAAGGATGGAAAATCAAGATAATACCCTGAGGTTACACGTGTTCTATGGAACAGGTAGAGATGATGCAAAGAAACATTTTTTCACCTGTGAGGTGATATGGTCTGTGAAGAGGATCACATAAGAGGCATCAAATATTGCACATTTGGATACCACGTCCAAGGACATATTCCTGACGTGGTATATGAAGTACAAGGCCACTACACCAATGGGACAAATGAGGTCCTTGACAGAGATAAAGAGATATTTTCTTAAGGAATTTCAAAATCCTAAGTTAGAGTCTCAATGCATTACAGAGATTGAGGAGATTAATCAAAAACCAGGAGAAACTATGTGGGATTATGACCAACGGATAAATATTTTGTTGGATAGGTTGATGTTCCAGATCCAGGATGTGCATCATAGAGAATGGTTCATTGTAGGGTTGATTCCCCATATCTGAGTCCTTCTTACCCAACAAAAGGTGACTACTCAGGCAGAAGCAATGGAAATCACGATGTGCTTGAAGGCTACACCAGAAGGAGGAGAAACACCATGATGATGTGGTTGCAAGATATGGCGAAGAAAAAATTTGTTCGTAGGAACATATGGTTCACAATGTGCAGGTCAGAGGGGCATCGTAGAGATGAATGTCCTACACTAGGAAACTATATAACAACAGGTGTGCTAAGTCCATTTTCGGTTGGACCTCAGGAAGAGTGGTGGAAAGTTTGCAGGAAGTGGGGCCATATACCACCCCACTACCCCACATTGGAAAAATATCAAAAGACACATAATACTCCATTCTGTGAATTCTACAAGTCCAAGGGACATGATGTGAACAATTGTTGGTCACTCTAGTTGATGCAAGGCCATGCCCACGATGTATTATGGGTTCAAGAGGAATAAAAGGGTGGTGATCGTGGTGGTGCTGAGAGAGGTGGATATCAATGAGGTCCCAGAAGTGGATATATTCATGGATGGGGATATGGAGGAGGAGGAGGTAGACCCCCCACTTGTTTTAACTATGGAGAAATAGGCCATGTGTCAATATTTTGTACCAAACCGCATGTTCTTTGTGGGTACTGCTATATCCCCAAGCATGTTACAGAAGATTGTCCTGACTTACTAAAGAAGTGGGAAGAGAAGAAGGAACATTGAAACATGGTGACTGCAGAGTTACCTGGTAATCAGAAAAAGTATGATGAAGTTGATGTACGGGTGATAACCCGAGGTAGNACAATAGACAATGAGGCAATTGGAGTAGAAGCAAGAGTAGGAGAAGAAAGGAGAGAAGTGATGAGTGAAGAAGAAGATGAAGTTGGTGCTACGTCTCTAGGAAGAGTATCAGTACAAAGATCCCAAACACCCCACAATTATTTCAGAAGACATAGTTCGAGATTAAGGATGGAAAATCAAGATAATACCCTGAGGTTACGCGTGTTCTATGGAACAGGTAGAGATGATGCAGAGAAACATTTTTTCACGTGTGAGGTGATATGGTCTGTGAAGAGGATCACATAAGAGGCATCAAATATTGCACATTTGGAGACCACGTCCAAGGACATATTCCTGACGTGGTATATGAAGTACAAGGCCACTACACCAATGGGACAAATGAGGTCCTTGATAGAGATCAAGAGATATTTTCTTAAGGAATTTCAAAATCCTAAGTTAGAGTCTCAATGCATTACAGAGATTGAGGAGATTAATCAAAAACCAGAAGAAACTATGTGGGATTATGACCAACGGATAAATATTTTGTTGGATAGGTTGATGTTCCAGATCCAGGATGTGCATCATAGAGAATGGTTCATTGTAGGGTTGAATCCACATATCTGACTCCTGCTTACCCAACAAAAGGTGACTACTCAGGCAGAAGCAATGGAAATCACAATGTGCTTGAAGGTTACACCAGAAGGACGAGAAACACCATGATGATGTGGTTGCAAGATATGGCAAAGAAAAAATTCATTCATAGGAACATATGGTTCACAATGTGCAGGTCAGAGGGGCATCGTAGAGATGAATGTCCTACATTGGGAAACTATATAGCAACAGGTGTGCTAAGTCCATTTTCGGTTGGACCTCAGGAAGAGTGGTGGAAATTTTGCAGGAAGTGGGGCCATATACCACCCCACTACCCCACATTGGAAAAATATCAAAAGACACATAATACTCTATTCTGTGAATTCTACAAGTCCAAGGGACATGATGTGAACAATTGTTGGTCACACTAGTTGATGCAAGTCCATACCCACGATGTATTATGGGTTCAAGAGGAATAAAAGGGTGGTGATCGTGGTGGTGCTGAGAGAGGTGGATATCAATGAGGTCCCAGAAGTGGATATATTCATGGAAGGGGATATGGAGGAGGAGGAGGTAGACCCCCCACTTGTTTTAACTATGGAGAAATAGGCCATGTGTCAATATTTTGTACCAAACTGCATGTTCTTTGTGGGTACTGCTATATCCCCAAGCATGTTACAGAAGATTTTCCTGACTTACTAAAGAAGTGGGAAGAGAAGAAGGAACATTGAAACATGGTGACTGCAGAGTTACCTGGTAATCAGAAAAAGTATGATGAAGTTGATGTACGGGTGATAACCCAAGGTAGAGAAAATATGGGAATGGACTTCGAGCATGGTGAAATATCGAGTAAAAGGCCAGAGGGGAAGAGAAGAAAGGAAGTGCAACCCCCTCCTAAGTTTGATGTTGCTCAGCAGAAGCAGTTTCTATGTGACGTGCAAAGAGCCATATAGGAAGAAAGAGCACGAGAAGAGTTGCAACCCATGACATAGAGGTCGCTTGAGGAGGTTCAGATCCATGAGGAAGTACAACGAGCAACGCATAGGTCACTGGAAGAGG
Source organism: Picea glauca (assembly GCA_000966675.3). NCBI lineage: Eukaryota > Viridiplantae > Streptophyta > Pinopsida > Pinales > Pinaceae > Picea > Picea glauca. The sequence continues at coordinate 56,038 of JZKD02S1905964.1, read as the reverse complement.
CTCCCACCCGTGAATAATTGCAACACGCCACACGAAGGTCATTGGAGGAAGCTCGCATGTGTGAATAAATACAATGCATGATGCATAAGTCCTTGGAAGAGGTGTGTAGATAAGAGGAGTTGTAACACATCAAAAAAAGGGAAACCAAAGAACACTTACATGAGAAGATGAAGCGCACTACACGAATTGGATCGACAAACAAATACTGAGGACCAAGTAAGTAACTTCTTGCATTGTCGTTTAATATTGTTAAGCGATCTTGACGTTGCACAAAACTTGATGCATATGTTAGCAACCTACATGGGGGAAGAAGGGACAGAGAGAGTTATATTAGCGCCCCCTACTAGAAAGGGATCTATGCTAGGTTAGTAAGCATAAGTGCACATGAAGAGAGTTCAAGATGACAACTAAACTTGTTAGTTATGAAATGGATGGGGTCATGTTGGATCTATGTTCTGACGTGAACATCCTACCAAAAAATTCATGGGAGTTAATGGGTAAACAAAACTTGGTTTGGTCTCNATTGAGGAGATTAATCAAAAACCAGGAGAAACTATGTGGGATTATGACCAACGGATAAATATTTTGTTGGATAGGTTGATGTTCCAGATCCAGGATGTGCATCATAGAGAATGGTTCATTGTAGGGTTGATTCCCCATATCTGAGTCCTTCTTACCCAACAAAAGGTGACTACTCAGGCAGAAGCAATGGAAATCACGATGTGCTTGAAGGCTACACCAGAAGGAGGAGAAACACCATGATGATGTGGTTGCAAGATATGGCGAAGAAAAAATTTGTTCGTAGGAACATATGGTTCACAATGTGCAGGTCAGAGGGGCATCGTAGAGATGAATGTCCTACACTAGGAAACTATATAACAACAGGTGTGCTAAGTCCATTTTCGGTTGGACCTCAGGAAGAGTGGTGGAAAGTTTGCAGGAAGTGGGGCCATATACCACCCCACTACCCCACATTGGAAAAATATCAAAAGACACATAATACTCCATTCTGTGAATTCTACAAGTCCAAGGGACATGATGTGAACAATTGTTGGTCACTCTAGTTGATGCAAGGCCATGCCCACGATGTATTATGGGTTCAAGAGGAATAAAAGGGTGGTGATCGTGGTGGTGCTGAGAGAGGTGGATATCAATGAGGTCCCAGAAGTGGATATATTCATGGATGGGGATATGGAGGAGGAGGAGGTAGACCCCCCACTTGTTTTAACTATGGAGAAATAGGCCATGTGTCAATATTTTGTACCAAACCGCATGTTCTTTGTGGGTACTGCTATATCCCCAAGCATGTTACAGAAGATTGTCCTGACTTACTAAAGAAGTGGGAAGAGAAGAAGGAACATTGAAACATGGTGACTGCAGAGTTACCTGGTAATCAGAAAAAGTATGATGAAGTTGATGTACGGGTGATAACCCGAGGTAGAGAAAATATGGGAATGGACTTCGAGCATGGTGAAATATCAAGTAAAAGGCCAGAGGGGAAGATAAGAAAGGAAGTGCAACCCCCTCCTAAGTTTGATGTTGCTCAGCAGAAGCAGTTTCTATGCGACGTGCAAAGAGCCATATAGGAAGAAAGAGCATGAGAAGAGTTGCAACCCATGACATAGAGGTCGCTTGAGGAGGTTTAGATCCATGAGGAAGTACAACGAGCAACGCATAGGTCACTGGAAGAGGCTCCCACCCGTGAATAATTGCAACATGCCACACGAAGGTCATTGGAGGAAGCTTGCATGTGTGAATAAATACAATGCATGATGCATAAGTCCTTGCAAGAGGTGTGTAGATAAGAGGAGTTGTAACACATCGAAAAAAGGGAAACCAAAGAACACTTACATGAGAAGATGAAGCGCACTACACGAATTGGATTGAAAAACAAATACTGAGGACCAAGTAAGTAACTTCTTGCATTGTCGTTTAAGATTGTTAAGCGATCTTGACATTGCACAAAACTTGATGCATATGTTAGCAACCTACATGGGGGAAGAAGGGACAGAGAGACTTATATTAGCGCCCCCTACTAGAAAGGGATCTATGCTAGGTTAGTAAGCATAAGTGCACATGAAGAGAGTTCAAGATGACAACTAAACTTGGTATTCATGAAACGGATGGGGTCATGGGGTCTCTGGTGGCCTCCAGCTCACAGGCATGCCATCGTTCAACGCAAAAATCCATTGTACCACTCCAAGTCTTTTTCTGCCAATCTAGGTTCATTCAGCATATGCAATATTTTTTCCAGTAGCAGTTCCTGTTGTTCCATTGCACACTCTTTTATATTAAATAACAAGTGGTCTTCTGTGTGTGATAAGAACCACTTGTTACCGGTTAAGTTTAGTACAGAGTTTGCATGTTGAACTCCTTGCAAAGTCAGTTATATTAGTGAGTCTATCTGATAGTCAATAAACTAGAATTAGGTCTCAGTCCCCTAAGAACGAGAGCCTCTGCAACGCTTTTAAATAGTTAGTTTTTGGATATCGTTAGGGTCAAATATTTTGGGAAAGAATAACACTACATTAGACTAGTTGGACCCGTTCTATGCATGGATTAAAGCTCTCTACCTGGTGAACATACTCTTTATGACAATGTTTGTCTCCAACTCTTCATGTGTTTTTTATCTTATCTTGAATGCAGTTTTTGATTTGTGCAAAGTACATGTCATTTCCTTTCAACTATTGTGTAACGCGTCTTTATTGATATGCAACCTGTGAAAACAGCTAATGATTGGTGAAGATTTGTTTTTATCATAACCTGAAGGAGTAATTGTGTCTTAATACACGTTTAATGTCTTGAAATGATATTTTAAGTATTGAACTTCTTGCAGCAGATTATTCATTGAGTAGTTTGTTGTTTCCCTTTGTTTTCTATTATTTCACTAGTCTGGCATTAGTGTGCCACCATCCAAGGAAGACCCTCATCCATATCATTTTTCCAACCCAAACTTTCTTTTGTCTTGGTATAACAACTCTTTGACCAACCAACAAAAAACTAAAAGAAACAACCATTCTAAACTGATAGGTGGCCTAGCTTTTCCCTTTAGCAGTCAGGTGAAGACCTTAGGACCAACATCTCTTGGCATCATTGCTGGGGAATGGAGTAACGAAACAACTTTCCCTGGGAGAACAAAAATTAATCATCTCTAACCTTTGATGGTGAAAAAATATCAGACACAGATAGACTACCATCTTTCACCTGGCGACTTCACTGAGTAAAATTTAAAGAAGAAATATCAGCGCCGAGAAAAGGATTCAACATATCCAAAATTGAGCACAGTAAATCCTCCAAGGCTCATTCTAACCTTTCGAATAACATAGTAGTCTTTGGGCTAGATAAACAACTAAATAAATCCATTGTAGCTCAGAGGTATACTTCCCCCCTCAAGGGTAAAGCTACACAGAAAGAGCGTACGTCTAATCACAATCACAAGCAGCTTGAATTTGATAGCCCTGAGAATCATAATTCCAAAGAGGCTCAGACATCTTCAACTCATGATTCCACTTCAACATCCAGTCCTACATCTACCCCTGCATCTCCCATAAATCTTCAGATTCCTATTATTCAATCCATGGCCCGTTAACAGGATGGATTCCATAATTGTTGCCAGATATGCACCCATAGTTCTACCTATAGGCTTGCATGCCTTCCCAACCACAGATTACATGAAATATTTACCAAGATATAATGGGGAAGGTGAAGTAACTGTTGAGGAACATCTGGTAGACTTTTACACCTTTGCAGACAACTTTAACATTGATTATGCAAATGTGTGGATGAGGTTGTTTGTACAGAGTTTGGATGGGGAAGTCAGAAAATGGTTCAGGGGTCTTCCTCCATCTTCCATTGCATATATTGAGGTATTAGATGAAATTTTCATAAAGAAATGGGGAGATAGGAGAGATTACCTCTACTACATCACTAAGTTTGGAGCTCTAAAGAGAAAGAGTGGTGAATCCATTTCAGATTTCACAAAGAGATTTAATAATATGTATTGTAGAATCTCAGATGAAATCAAACCAACTGAAGCCTCTGCCAAGATCACTTATGCTAATTCATTCGATGCAGATTTCTCCCTCCTCCTGAGATAGAGAATATCAACCACACTATTGTCCATGCAGGAAGTAGCCATTGAAGTCAAATCTAATATTTTGGCATCAGACAAATTAAAGACTAGATCTGATAAAGAGAAGAAAAATCAGAGAGAGGATGCCCCTACCTCTTGTAACTCAGCCATAGCTAATCCAAAGCTTGTTGAATTGACCAAAACTTTGAAGGATCTGACTTCTGAAATAGCTAAGATAAAATGGGAATCCAAACAACCAAATAGAGATTTTCAAGGGGCTGGAAATAGAAATCCAAACCAATTTAGAAGGCCTAATGATGCCCCCCAAGTAATGTAGAGAGAAAGGAGAAATGATGGTGTTCAAAGGGTAGTGCCTCCTTTCCAAAACAATTAGATTGAGGAGATGGATACAGACAGTGATGTTGTGGATGATATTGTTGTGCTTTTTAATGAAATAGATTACTATACAAGTCACTTAACACAACAAGAATATGAGGTAGCACAATTGTCAAATCAGTTTGATGAT
>JZKD02S1905964.1:39184-51430 GCA_000966675.3 Picea glauca | reverse complement strand
TCCTTCCGGAGCATTGTCCTCTTGGAATCCATGATCAAGAAGAGAGGTCTTTGAGCATGGTTTTCTGATTTCAAGCTCGTTAAAAAATGAAACCACTTATGAGGATAGTTTTTGCGTCTCTGAGGCAACCTCGTTAAAAAATGAAACAGAGGTCTATGAGCATGATTTTCTGATTTCAAGCTCGTTAAAAAATGAAACCAGACTTGAGCATGGTTTTCTGATTTCAAGCTCGTTAAAAAATGAAACCACTTACGAGGGTAGTTTTTCGTCTCTGTGGAAACCTCGTTAAAAAATGAAATAAAGGTTACAATCATAGTTCTTGGTTCTATGTCAAGCTCGTTAAAAAATGAAATATTTTTGCCCCTCTCTATTTGAGTCAAGTCCTTCATCTAGTATTTGAAGCTTCATTTCATTCTCCTTTGCAGTTGTATGAAACGAAGCTTGGGGCAAATTTGCCTCAGCTTCTGGACTTCATGATGAAGTTGAGCCCCTAGCTTCTTAAGATGGGGGCTAAGTACCAACCATGCGTTGGGAAGTCACAAGCATAATTTTCTATGGTTCAATATTGTGTAAAAATGAAACCACTTACCTCAAGCATAGTTCCCTCTGGTTCAAGATTGCGTAAAATGAAACCAGGTCCAAGCATAGTTTTGTTTTGTTTTAAAGCTTGCGTAAACATGAAAACAATCCTGAGCTTAGTCTTTGTTCTTTCTCATGCTCATAAATACATGAGAATAAGTTACCGAGCTTAGTCTTTGTTCTTTCTCATGCTCGTAAATACATGAGAATAAGTTACCGAGCTTAGTATTTGTTCTTTCTCGTGCTCGTAAATCAATGAGAATGTAACCGAGTATACTTTTATCACTTTTTTAGACTCGTAAAGGTTATACGAAAAAGGAACCCCCTGGAGTTCTCTTTAAGCTCTTTTTAGACTCCCTAAACATGAAAAGATTGCCGACTCTCTAAGTTTAGTATTTGTTCTTTTCACGCTCGTTAAAGTATTTGAAGAAAACGTCTGTTGAGCGATAGTTTATCTCTTTTTCGGTCTCATTAGACTACTTTACGAAAAAGGAACTGAGAGAGTTTTCTTTAAGTGTTTTTCAGACTCTTTAAACATGAAAAACCCATGAGTTTTCTTTCTTTGGACTCATAAAACAAACATTGAAAGNTCAAGGCCATGGTTGTAATCTCCCTTTCACATTTAATATGATACAACAATATGATTCTTTCCTATAAATCTTGTTGTGTTTTATTGTATGATTCCTTGATCACATACATAGGTTTTTATTGAGTTTATGCTATTACTATCATTTTGGTTGGTTGTGTTCTTTTGCAGGATCATCATTGTATGAGCATTGGAATGGAGCTAGGATGGTGATGGCGAGAGGAAGCAACATTTAAATGGTATGTCACCTATCCCTCTTTAGTTAGTAAATTCAATATTTAAAACTTAAGTAAAGCACCATGTTTTGGTGTGTTTTGTTCTAGATCTAGGTGGATCTAGGGAGATCAGTTAGTGTCCACACCTACTGATTAGTCCAATAACACTAAGCTCAGAAGGGGTAGAACCTTTGAAGTGTCCAAAGGGAGATGAGGGTTGAGATCACCTATGAGAACAAATAAAGCTCAAAAGGGTTGACGCCAAAGAATTTGGCAAAGGAGCAGCGAGAGTCCAAACGAACGGTGGAGTGTTTCTAGGTAGAAGTGCGAACTTCCGTGGACTGTCAGATTTAGCCAACTAGCAAGGAGGATAAGGATAAAGAGCTTTTGGTGTGTGTAATCCAGGAGGATTCATGGCCATTGGATCTAGATCCACATGGATCATTGATCTCATGAGCAAATTTCACATTTCAACACCTGGGGAAAGAGAGTAGAAGTGGATTGGAGTTGAGCGTCGGGAACTCCCGAAACTCGAAAGCCAGAGAACCATTAGGAACGTTAGATCTAGGCGCATCAAAGGCTGTCAATCTGGGTCAGTCAGACTTCGAGGATCTCAGAGTTGGGGATTTACAAAGGGAAGCGGGAGCACTGTTCACCGACTCCCTGATTCGCGAAACCCGAACCACTCGGGAGCTGGGAATCAACTCCTAGAGGGGGGGTCCTATCAAACGCATGAGTGAAAGGGTTGGGGCTTGTTAGGCTCTTGTCAGGGTTCAGAATTTGGTGATTGGAGTGTTGGGCGTTTCATACCAACACCCCCAAATTTGTGAAGTGCGAAGTGCCGAAATATTTGATGCGTGGTTGTATCATGTGGTCGTGTGGGGAAGAGCTCGTGCCTAGAGCTAATTCATGCAGACAGAGTTTAACAAAGNATCCCTCTTTAGTTAGTAAATTCAATATTTAAAACTTAAGTAAAGCACCATGTTTTGGTGTGTTTTGTTCTAGATCTAGGTGGATCTAGGGAGATCAGTTAGTGTCCACACCTACCGATTAGTCCAATAACACTAAGCTTAGAAGGGGTAGAACCTTTGAAGTGTCCAAAGGGAGATGAGGGTTGAGGTCACCTGTGAGAACAAATAAAGCTCAAAAGGGTCGACGCCAGAGAATTTGGCAAAGGAGCAGCGAGAGTCCAAACGAACGGTGGAGTGTTTCTAGGTAGAAGTGCGAACTTCCGTGGACTGTCAGATTTAGCCAACTAGCAAGGAGGATAAGGCTAAAGAGCTTTTGGTGTGTGTAATCCAGGAGGATTCATGGCCATTGGATCTAGATCCACATGGGTCGTTGATCTCACGAGAAAATTTCACATTTCAACACCTGGGGAAAGAGAGTAGAAGTGGCTTGGAGTTGAGCGTCGGGAACTCCCAAAACTCTAAATCCAGAGAACCATTAGGACCATTAGATATAGGCACATCAAAGGCTGTCAATCTGGGTCAGTCAGACTTCGAGGATCTCAAAGTTGGGGATTTACAAAGGGAAGCGGGAGCACTGTTCGCCGACTCCCTGATTCGCGAAAGCCGAACCACTCGGGAGCTGGGAATCAACTCCTAGAGGGGGGTTCCTATCAGATGCATGAGTGAAAGGGTTGGGGCTTGTTAGGATCTTGTCAGGGTTTAGAATTCGGTGATTGGAGTGTTGGGCGTTTCATACCAACACCCCCGAATTTGTGAAGTGCGAAGTGCCGAAATATTTGACGCGTGGTTGTATCATGTGGTCGTGTGGGGAAGAGCTCGTGCCTAGCACTAATTCATGCAGACAGAGTTTAACAAAGGGCCTGTGGTCATATTTTAATAGGGGGTCTTAACAGTGGACATGAAGAACCATTTCGATTCAGGGAGAGTGAAAGATCCGAAGACTGGGAGGTTAGCAGACTCTGCTGAGGTGGGGTCTGCGTCAATGGTCCAGATTCACTTCGGGAGTTCGGGCTTCGGGAGTTTTGAATTTTGTGCTTGGAAATATCCATGAGTGCTACGGGCCCAGAGTGATGTGGTAGGATAGATGTCACATGATTTCATGACTGTTGATGTGTCATAGAAAGAAGGGTGACACGTGTCACGTGGAAATGGGCGAATGACACAACCGAATGANGATCTAGGTGGATCTAGGGAGATCAGTTAGTGTCCACACCTACTGATTAGTCCAATAACACTAAGCTCAGAAGGGGTAGAACCTTTGAAGTGTCCAAAGGGAGATGAGGGTTGAGGTCACCTGTGAGAACAAATAAAGCTCAAAAGGGTTGACGCCAAAGAATTTGGCAAAGGAGCAGTGAGAGTCCAAACGAACGGTGGAGTGTTTCCAGGTAGAAGTGCGAACTTCCGTGGACTGTCAGATTTAGCCAACTAGCAAGGAGAATAAGGCTAAAGATCTTTTGGTGTGTGTAATCCAGGAGGATTCATTGCCATTGGATCTAGATCCACATGGGTCGTTGATCTCACGAGCAAATTTCACATTTCAACACCTGGGGAAAGAGAGTAGAAGTGGCTTGGAGTTGAGCGTCAGGAACTCCCGAAACTCGAAAGCCAGAGAACCATTAGGACCATTAGATCTAGGCGCATCAAAGGCTGTCAATCTGGGTCAGTCAGACTTCGAGGATCTCAGAGTTGGGGATTTACAAAGGGAAGCGGGAGCACTGTTCGTCGACTCCCTGATTCGTGAAAGCCGAACCACTCGGGAGCTGGGAATCAACTCCTAGAGGGGGGGTCCTATCAGACGCATGAGTGAAAGGGTTGGGGCTTGTTAGGCTTTTGTCAGGGTTCATAATTCGGTTATTGGAGTGTTGGGTGTTTCATACCAACACCCCCAAATTTGTGAAGTGTGAAGTGCCAAAATATTTGACGCATGGTTGTATCATGTGGTCGTGTGGGGAAGAGCTCGTGCCTAGCGCTAATTCATGCAGACAAAGTTTAACAAAGGGCCTGTGGTCATATTTTAATAGGGGGTCTTAACAGTGGACATGAAGAACCATTTCGATTCAGGGAGAGTGAAATATCCGAAGACTGGGAGGTTAGCAGACTCTGCTGAGGTGGGGTTTGCGTCAATGGTCCAGATTCACTTCGGGAGTTCGGGCTTCGGGAGTTTCGAATTTTGTGCTTGGAAATATCCATGAGTGCTATGGGCCCAGAGTGATGTGGTAGGATAGATGTCACATGATTTCATGACTGTTGATGTGTCATAGAAAGAAGGGTGACACGTGTCACGTGGAAATGGGCGAATGACACAACCGAATGAACTGGAATGAGTGCCACGCGTCATGACTGCTGAGTGTGCCACATGTCTCAAATGATGGTTTCCACGTGCTTCGGCACTTTGAGCTTCGGGAGTTTTGAATTGTGAGGCATGAATTTCTTTCGAAGTAGTACGGGCCCAGAGTGACGTGGCAGGCTCTCGGGACTTTGGCTCTTCGGCTAGTTTGACTATTCGGGACTTCGAGAGTTTGTCTCTTTGGGACTTTGGGTGATCAGTTATTTGGCTTTCCAGCTAGTTTATCTCTTCATCTAGTTTGTCTCTTCGAGACTTTGACTCTTTGGGACTTCGGGACTTCGGCTCTTCGGGACTTCGGGTGATTCTTGATGTTAAACCCTGCACAATTTCGACACTCCGAATACACGAAAACTGTCAATCTTATTGTCCTAATGGATCACCACCATCGAAATTTAACTTGTCTGTTCCCACAATATGAATCCAAAATTGACCACTCTGGATTGATGTGTTTGTTTGCGGGCCTTTCCTGTGCATACAAAAAGGCTTGGTCGATCTGCTGTGAGCTCAATCAATGGAAAACATGATGACAAGCATTCTGAACCAAATACGATATGTATTTTATCCTTCAGGAAAAACAGAAAAAAAAATGTGCAAAGACTCAAACAAGAAAGAAACGAATAGGAACCAAGTCACTAAAAAATGGTAAACTGACTTAACCAACCCGAAGAGGAAAAAATGATGAATGCATAGGGAAAAGAGAGAGAGAGACATGGGTGCAGACCTAGGTTACAACATTGGCTCCAACTGGGGATAGCTCATCCCTATGAGGTGCTAAGAACTATATATCGGTGCATTGATATTAAATAATTTTTCTTACCTTCCATTTCTTACCTTTGTTTCCGTCTGCGATCCCTATTTATCCACTACTGTGCCTCAACCATGCATTTTATTGAACTGAAAAAATGAAACTACACCCGAGTGCCTTGTTGGGGTATGGAGTCTTTATTCACACACAACTAACTAATCAAAAGAAACAATAAAGAAAAGTATCTATTGTACAAGAGGGACATTCCCTCGTCCTTAAACAAAATAGTGTTTCAGGAAGCGCCCATTTACTGGGCCTCCAAAAATCTTTGTATTGTCTAGATTGTGCAGGATAAATGTGTTGTTGTTTAGAAATTCAACCACCTTAAAAGAGACAAAATAGAGTTTGTCAAATTTACCATGCTTGGACTTGTCATCTCTTCTGGCATCCCACCTCAAGACCAGGTCACCTTCCTGAAAAATCTCCTTCTTGGTTTTCTTATCAAAGGTTGATTTGATCTTGCTTTGGTATGCCTTTGTCCTCTGATCCAGTGCTTCTCTTCTTTGTTGAACTTCTATAATTTGGAATATTCTCCTTTGGATTTCATTTGGTTCCTCAATCTCTTCCTGCAAGAATTTTAGAACTAGTATACTTAAGTTTGGAGTCCCAGGATTTCTTGTTATCAATCAACAATTTTTTGATAATCCTGATGAGAGTTTTATTTGATGACTCTGCCAGAACAATCCCCTGAGGATAATAAGGTGTGTAATGTGTCAAGGAAATGTTATGACTACCACAGAAGTCAATCATGGCTTTGGACTTGAATTCTTGGGCATTGTCCGTTGCTAGCTTGCTGGGGCAACCAAATCTGGCAAAAATATTCATTTCCAGAAAACTGATGATTACTTTGTCAATGGAATTCCTAGTGGGCACAACCTTAATCCATTTGGTGAAGTAGTCGGTGGCAGTGAGGATCCACTTGTGTTGTCCATTGGAGGGTGGATTTATTTCTCCTATGAAGTCTAACCCCCATTGTTGGAACGAACCACCAACATTGATATGATTTAGGGGAAGTGATAGTGAATTCTTCTTTCTTGCAAAAAAATATTCTCTATTCTAAAACTCACTCGCCCAAATTCTAAAGAACAAAATTATTTTACCTTAAAAATCACCAAAATTTTATATAAACTATATAAAATCCTTATAATTTTGAATATTTTTACAAAAATTTCGCCAAACATTTATAGTTGGCATAGGGGGTCTCATACACTAATTTGGTGTGATGGCTCGGTCATGACCTTAAAAATAGCTTAATACAGCTTGAGTGGTCCTAATGTTTAAGAAAATGTGTTTCCTCTTAAGAGGTCACAGGTTCAAATCTAGAGGGGGGTAGGGTATGTATACCTTTGTAGACTTCACCAGTCRAATYGTTGGGCGRAGGGGGGTCCCTTGTCCCACAAACAAGGGGGTCTCATACACCAATTTGGTGTGYTGKCTTGGCCGTGACCTTAAAAATAGATTATTATTATTATTATTCACCAATGTTTCTACATTTAAAAATAAATTTCCATCCTTAAAATCATCCCTACTGTGAATAAAGGAAATGTTGAATGCTAGAAAGAAGTTATCGATCAGATCCCATACCTCGTTTCTGTACTACTTGAGCCTCTGTTTCTTAGTTTGATAGATGTTCCTCACTTGATTGATGACCAACTCAGAATCACCAAAAACTGCATAACAATCAATGGCCATGTCTTTGGTAGCCCTCAATCCCAATACCACGGCTTCATATTCAGCTATATTGTTAGTAGTTTCAAACTCCATCTTATAAGAGAGGGTTATTACTTCTTCTTAAGGAGAAATGAGGAAAATACCTGCACTAGATCCTTCTTTTGATGAATATCCATCAAAATAATTCTTCCACACTCTGATTTGTTGACTTGTCAATGGTTGATCTTTGCATCGGCTAACCGATGTCTCAGGTTCATCATCATTTAAATGAAAGAAAGATGAGCCAATATCATCCTCAACAACATAAATTAGGTGATTTATTGGGTTCTAATGGTCACTCACAATGTAGGCTAACCTCACCTCTCTTTATAGCCTCCTATGTTCACCTCCAAACATGGGAATGGTGGCATAGGTGACGTCCATTTGTAATGATCCTCCAACCTTCTTAGCCCAGGTTCTGGATAAAAACATATCAAACTTTGGGGGAATGTCTGCTACAACAATGTCAATCACTACACTCTTCATGGGTAATTGTGCTAGAGAAACCACCATATCCTTTATCAATCCCATACATTTTACTTTCTTAGAATCAAAGGAGTACAGGTCTTGGTAAGGTTTGGTAATCTTCAGACCTAGTTCTTCCATAACAACTTTGGGCATGACATTATGAGAGGCTCCTGAGTCCATAAGACAGTTATGCAGGATCTTATCATGGAAATTCAAATATATATAGAAAGGAGGAGAAGCATCAAATCCATCCTCAATGTGTGGACCCACAGTAATGGTTGGGTTTTCATCCTGCAGACTAATGACATCAGAAGATACACTAGAAGGAGTTGGCTACAGAACTTTCATGATGGATTTCTTGAAATGTTCGTTTTTTAACAATTTTGTCAAATGTACAAGGATCTTGATTTTGCTCAGCTCATGTTCCAAGCTGAAAGAGGTTGGTGGGTTATCAGCTTCCTTTATTTCAGGGACAACAGGTTTTGATGGGGGAGGTGGCTGAGATTTATATGACATACCTTTACTTGGATTTGGATTGGGGGGAATTTCAAATTGTTTGTTTTGATCGGAGGTGGTGTCTTTGGGAGCCCCTGCTCTCATCCTCAAATCATATTTCTTCTTGGGTTGGCCTTGAATAACTCCCTCCTCCCTTATCTGATCATCAAACTGATTTGACAATTGTGCTACCTCATATTCTTGTTGTGTTAAGTGACTGGTATAGTAATCTATTTCATTAAAAAGCACAACAATATCATCCACAACATCATTGTCTGCATCCATATCCTCAATCTGATTGTTTTGGAAAGGAGGCACTACTCTTTGATCACCATCATTTCTCCTTTCTCTCTACATTACTTGGGGGGCATCATTAGGCCTTCTAAATTGGTTTGGATTTCTATTTCCAACCCCTTGAAAAGCTCTATTTGGTTGTTTGGATTCCCATTTTATCTTAGCTATTTTAGAAGTCAGATCCTTCAAAGTTTTGGTCATTTCATTAAGATTTGGATCAGTTGTGGCCGAGTTACAAGAGGTAGGGGCATCCTCTCTCTAATTTTTTTTCTCTTTATCAGATCTAGTCTTTAGTCTGTCTGATGCCAAAATATTAGATTTGACTTCAATGGCTACTTCCTGCATGGACAATAGTGTGGTTGATATTCTCTCTCTCAGGAGGAGGGAGAACTCTGCATCAAATGAATTAGCATAAGTGATCTTGGCAGATGCTTTAGTTGGTTTGATTTCATCTGGGATTCTACAATACATCTTATTAAATCTCTTTGTGAAATCTGAAATGGATTCACCACTCTTTCTCTTTAGGGCCCCAAACTCAATGATGTAGTAGAGGTAATCTCTCCTATATTCCCATTGCTTTATGAAAATTTCATCTAATGCCTCAATATCTGCAATGGAAACTGGAGGAAGACCCCTGAACCATTTTCTGACTTCCCCATCCAAACTCTGTACAAACAACCTCATCCACACATTTGCATAATCAATGTTAAAGTTGTCTACAAAGGTGTAAAAGTCTACCAGATGTTCCTCAGTAGTTACTTCACCTTCCCCATTATATCTTTGTAAATATTTCATGTAATATGTGGTTGGGAAGGCATGCAAGCCTACAGGCAGAACTATGGGTGCATATCTGGCAACAATTATGGCATCCATCCTGTTAACGGGCCATGGATTGAATAATAGGAATCTGAAGATTTATGGGAGATGCAGGGGTAGATGTAGGACTGGATGCTGAAGTGGAATCATGAGTTGAAGATGTCTGAGCCCCTTTGGAATTATGATTCTCAGGGCTATCAAATTCAAGTTGCTTTTTATTGTGATTAGACGTACGCTCTTTCTGTGCAGCTTTACCCATGAGGGGGGAAGTATACCTCTGAGCTACAATGGATTTCTTTAGTTGCCTATCTGGCTCAGAGACTACTATGTTATTCGAAAGGTTAGAATGAGCCTTGGAGGCTTTACTGTGCTCAATTTTGGATCTGTTGAATCCTTTTCTGGGCACTGGTATTTCTTCTTTAAATTTTACTCAGTGAAGTCATCAGGTGAAAGATGGCAGTCTATCTGTGTCTGATATTTTTTCACCATCAAAGGTCAGAGCTGGTTAATTTTTTTTCTCCCAGGGAAAGTTCTTTTGTTACTCCATTCCCCAGAAATGATGCCAGAAGATGTTGGTCCTAAGGTCTTCACCTGACTACTAAAGGGAAAAGCTAGGCCACCTATCAGTTTAGAATGGTTGTTTCTTTTAGTTTTTTGTTGGTTGGTCAGAGAGTTGTTATACCAAGACAAAAGAAAGTTTGGGTTGGAAAAATGATATGGATGAGGGTCCTCCTTGGATGGTGGCACACTAATGCCAGACTAGTGAAATAATAGAAAACAAAGGGAAACAACAAACTACTCAATGAATAATCTGCTGCAAGAAGTTCAATACTTAAAATATCATTTCAAGACATTAAACATGTATCAAGACACAATTACTCCTTTAGGTTGCGATACAAACAAATCTTCACCAATCATTAGTTGTTTTCACAGGTTGCATATCAATAAAGACGCGTTACACAATATTTGAAAGGAAATGACATGTACTTTGCACAAATAAAAAACTGCATTCAAGATAAGATAAAAAACACATGAAGAGTTGGATACAAACACTGTCATAAAGAGTATGTTCACCAGGTAGAGAGCTTTAATCCATGCATAGAACAGGTCCAACTAGTCTGATGTAGTGTTATTCTTTCGCAAAATATTTGACCCTAATGATATCCAAAAACTAACTATTTAAAAGCGTTGCAGAGGCTCTCGTTCTTAGGGGACTGAGACCTAATTCTAGTTTACTAACTGTAAGATAGACTCACTAATATAACTGACTTTGAATGGAGTTTAGCATGCAAAATCTATACTAAACTTAACTGGTAAAAAGTGGTTCTTATCACACACAGAAGACCACTTGTTATTTAATCTAAAAGAGTGTGCAATGGCACAACAGGAATTGCTACTGGAAAAAATATTACATGTGTTGAACGAACTTAGATTGGCAGAAAAAGACTCAGAGTGGTAGAACGGATTTCTGCGTTGAACGATGGCATGCCTGTGAGCTAGAGGCCACCAGAGACAATTGGTTGTATTGGAAGATATCTTATTGAGGAAGAAGGTATTCTTTGGAAGTGTTCTGGGACTAGTTGCGTCGAACTGGGACAATCTCCATGTTCTCTGTCTGTGACAAATATTTTGACAGCTAAGCGCACTCTGCGTCGACCCCGTCAGCTGCTATCTGTACTTGTGAATAGCTTCGATGGAATGGTTGATGACCCAACGATCATGAAGGGAGACATGGATGTGAGCATCCAATGGGGAGGCGGGATGAGTGGACATGAGGGTAGATGACCTGTGAGGACATATGTAAAAAGATGAGAGGAGGTGTGAATATGATGGAGGTATCAAGAGTATGGAGTTGGAGATGTGTAGTGAAAGATACAGGTGGATAAAGTTGAGCGGTAGAGGGAGTGTGATTGGAGGTGATGAAGTGACCTGATGTCATTTAAGCACGTGATTGCGGAAGTTGTTGAGGGTGGTTTGGGTCCACACAGCTTTTGGGCCCGAAATCCCCCACAAGTTTCCACGTACCCTTCTAACAATACCACGGTTCCAATTGCGGGACCACTCTAGAAAGTTAATGTTTGGGAAGTTTACGTCACTGCAATGAGGTGTGGCCATCGATATGATTAGGATCTATGATCTGGGTGATATTTACCTGCTGCAAGGATCAACGGTTCTTGTCAATTTGAGATCAATGATCCAAATTCACTTCGGAAGTTCAGGCTTTAGGAGTTTTGAATGTGAGGCATGAAGTTCTCCCGGAGTAGTACAGGCCCAGAGTGATGTGGCAGGCTCTCGAGACTTTGGCTCTTCACCTAGTTTGGATCTTTGGTACTTCAGGAGTTTGGCTCTTCGAGACTTCGGGTGATCGGTTCTTCAGCTTTTCGGCTAGTTCGGCTCTTCGGGACTTTGGGAGTTCAGCTCTTTGGGACTTCGGGTGATTCTTGATGTTAAACCCCATGCGATTTCAACACTCCAAATACAAGAAATCTGTTGATCTGATTGGCCTGATGGATCACCATCATCGAAAGTTAACCTGTCTGTTCCCACAATCTGAATCCGAAATTGACTGCTCTGGATTGTTGCGTTTTTCTACGAGCCTTTCCTGTGCATGCAAAATTGCTTGGTCGACCTGTTGTGAGCTCAATCAATGAAAAATGTGATGACAAGCATTCTGAACCAAATACGACATGTATTTTATCCTTTAGGAAAAACAGAAACAAAAATGTGCAAAGACTCAAATAGGAAAGAAACGAATAAGAACCAAGTTGCTCAAAAATGGTAAACTAACTTAACCAACCCGAAGAGGAAAAAATGATGAAGGCATAGAGAAAAGAGAGAGAGAGAGAGGGGTGTAGACCTAGGTTACAACACATCTTATGCTGCCACCTCTCCATGGTGTCATCTAAATCAGTGTCATATGACTTCATGCTCCTCCAAATCAGTTCTCCATTCGCTAAGGG
>JZKD02S1905964.1:27676-39174 GCA_000966675.3 Picea glauca | reverse complement strand
GTGAGCTTCACCTCCATCTCTTTTCCTATTGGGACACTCAAAATATTTGTGTCCGATTTTTCCACAGACAAAACATTTTATTTCACTTCCTCTGCCCCTTCCTCTTCCTCTTGCTTGTGGAAAAGTGTTTCTATTGGCATACTGTCCCCCCTTTGAGATTCCTCCTCTTTTTGGTTGAGTATGAGGTTTATTCTCTTCGTCCTGGGAATTCTGTACTCTGTTCAGGGCAACCAATTTGCCTCTACTCTGACTTCTGCCTCAACCCCTCTGACCTTGCTTATGGGTCAATTTTTCTTCTGCCTTCAGAGCAATCTGATAATCCTCCTCTACATTTCTGATTGTTACCATGCTCATCTCATCCTGAATGTCATATCTCAGACCATTCATGCATCTGGCGACCTTTTCATCATTACTCTCACGATGATCGGCTCTAATGTTTAACCTATAAAATTATTCAGTGTACTCTTTCACTATCATCCCTTTCTGTCTTAAATTCTGCATTCTTTGAAATAGGTTAATTTGGTAATCTCTGGGTATAAAATTGGCTTTGATTTCTGCAACCATCATATCCCAGCTTTTGATTCTCTTCTTGCCTTTGCAATGCCTGTTAGCCTGCAGTTCATCCCACCACAGTGCTGCATGACCCTTTAGTCTAGTGACTGTGTGCTTAACTTTCTTATCCTCTTCGAAATCATCATAGTCGATGTATTTGTCCAGAGCTCCAAACCAATCTAGCAGCTCCTCAACATCTAAGTTTCCCTCATACATCGGAATGTCCATTTTTGCTCTGGCACCTATTCTTGCAACAACTCTGAATAAGCATTCTTCTATAGCATCTTCAGCTATAGCTTCCTCTTCTCTAGCTCCAACTTCATTTTCTCTTTCAGCCTCACTGACATCTCCAACGTCAGCTATCTATCTCCATGTTGTCTCCATAGCATCTAGTCGAGTTTGTAGTTCTCTCATCTCCCTTTCCACAACTGGATTGGGCATAGCTCTTTCTCTCCTTCTTGGCAGCATGGTTTAAATCTGCTATGCACAGAATTCAAATCACGGCTTGCCTTCTATATCCTTTTCACCTATAGAAAAATTATTGTAGGCTCTGATACCACTTGACGCAGAACCCACCTAAGCAGAGTTCGCTAAACTCTCGGTTTTCAGATCTTTCACTCTCCTTGAACCGAAATGGTTCTTTAGGTCGACTGTTAAGACCCGCTATTAAAATATGACCATGGGCCCTTTGTTAAAATTTTCCTACATAAATTAGCATTAAGCACGAGCCCTTCCCCACACGACCACGCGATACAACCGCGCGTCAAATCTTCTGGCACTTCGCACTTCGCAAATTTGTGGGTGTTGGTATGAAACGCCCAACACTCCAATCCTCAAATTTTGAACCCTGAAAAAATCCTAACAAGTCCTAGCCCTTTCACTCATGAGTCCGATAGGACCCCCCCCTCTAGGAGTTGGTTCCTAGCTCCCGAGTGGTTCGGCTTTCGCGAATCAAGGAGTCGACGAACACTGCTCCCACTTCCCTTTATAAATCCCCAACTTTGAGATCCTCGAAGTCTAACTAACCCAGATCAACGGCCCTCGATGCACCTAGATATGACGGTCTTGATGGCTCCCTGGCTTTCGAGTTTCGAGAAATCCCGATAAGCCACTTCTACTCTCTTTCCCTGGGTGCCGAAATGCAAAATTTTCTCATGAGATCAATGGCCCACGTGGATATAGATCCAATAGCCACGAATCCTCCTGGGATTACACACACCAAAATCTCTTCAGCCTTATCCTCCTTGCTGGTTGGTTGAATCTGACAGCCCATGGAAGTTCGCACTTCTACCTTGAAACACTCCACTGTTTTTTTGGACTCCCACTACTCCTTTGCCAAATTCTCTGGTGTTGACCCTTCTGAGCTTTCTTTGTTCTCACGGCTGACCTCGACCCTCGTCTCCCTTTGGACACTTCAAAGGTTCTACCCCTCCTGATCTTAGGTTTCTTTGCTAACCACTGGATTCAAATAACCCCTGTGCTCATACCTTGCACATCTTCCTTGGTAACCTCTATTATCCAAAGCCTTCCTCTCTACACACTCTTTGCAATAGGGATTTCTTCAACTATTCCATTGAAGTTCAAGAGATCTAACGCTCCCTTTAGCCTGTGCACGCCTTGCACATCTCTATGCTACTCTTACACTTTCGCGAGTATAAGAACAATGTTTTCCCTCCTGAGCTTTCTGAGACAAAACTCATAATCTTGTCAATGCACTCTATGTGGACTCTCCACTGCACTCTTTTCAACAGTTCTCAAGAAGAGAAACAATTGAAACTCATACTTTAGATTTCAAATACTTCATACATTCAACATGAATTCATGAGCATATACACAAAATAATTGAACCAAATGTATAACAGAGAATACAAGCAAACTGTAAACATACATTCCATAGATGTAAACAGTTACCATGACAACACCATGAAATGGAATCAAAGATTTTATATATTAATTCCAATGCTCCTATACNCATTTATAGTTGGCATATGAAGGATTAGTAAGATTCGCCAAGGTTTCTACATTTTAAAATACATTTCCATCCTTAAAATCATCCATGTATCCCCCTATCTTAAATTCAACTAAACATTGTTTTGTGATAGTTACCTGATGTTCCTTTTGTAACCACGAGACCTTATATGGGCTCAGATGTGCAACTATCTCCAATTCCAGCTTCTCCACCATTTCTGTGGATACTATATTGTCAATACTTCCACTGTCCACTATTACCTTGCATACTCTATCCTTGGTCTTGCAAGCAATTCTGAACAAACTGTTCCTCTCGACTGGATTTTCCACCTCTTTCTCTGGCTTCAAGAGAATTTTCCTTGTCATTAATGACCTTCCACCTTCTGCATCTTCTGCCTCAACATTTCGCCCTTGTGCTACAAAAATGTGAGCTTCACCTCCATCTCTTTTCCTATTGGGACACTCAAAATATTTGTGTCTGATTTTTCCACAAACAAAACATTTTATTTCACTTCCTCTGCCCTTTCCTCTTCCTCTTGCTCGCAGAAAAGTGTTTCTATCGGCATACTCTCCCCCCTATGAGGTTCCTCCTCTTTCTAGTTGAGTATGAGGTTTATTATCTTCATCCTGGGGATTCTATACTTTGTTCAGGGAAACCACTTTGCCTCTGCTCTGACTTCTGCCTCGACCCCTCTGACCTTGCTTACGGGTCAATTTTTCTTCTGCCTTTAGAGAAATTTGATAATCCTCCTCTACATTCCTGATTATTACCATGCTCATCTCATCCTGAATGTCATATCTCAGACCATTAATGAATCTGGAGACCTTTTCATCATTACTCTCACGATGACCAGCTCTAATGTTTAACCTATAAAATTATTCAGTGTACTCTTTCACTATCATCCCTTTCTGTCTTAAATTCTGCATTCTTCGAAACAGGATAATTTGGTAATCTCTGGGTATAAACTTGGCTTTCATTTTTGCAACCATCCTATCCCATCTTTTGATTCTCTTCTTGCCTTTGCAACGCCTGTTATCCTGCAGTTCATCCCACTACAGTGCTGCATGACCCTTCAGTCTAGTGACTGTGTGCTTAACTTTCTTATCCTCTTCGACATCCTCATAGTCGAAGTATTTGTCCAGAGATCTAAACCAATCTAGCAGCTCCTCAACATCTAAGTTTCCCTCATACATCGGAATGTTCATTTTTGCTCTGGCACCTATCCTTGCAACAACTCTGAATAAGCATTCTTCTGCAGCATCTTCGGCTACATCTTCCTCTTCTCTAGCTCTAACTTCATTTTCTCTTTCAGCCTCACTGACATCTCCAGCATTAGCTATCTGTCTCTATGTTGTCTCCATAGCATCTAGTCGAGATCGTAGTTCTCTCATCTCCCTTTCCACAACTGGATCGGGCATAGATTTTTCTCTCCTTCTTGGCGGCATGGTTTAAATCTGCTATGCACAGAATTCAAATCACGACTTGCCTTCTATATCCTTTTCACCTACAGAAAAATTATTGTAGGCTTTGATACCACTTGACGCAGAACCCACCTAAGCAGAGTCCACTAAACTCCCCTTTTTCAGATCTTTCACTCTCCTTGAACCGAAATGGTTCTTTAGGTCCACTGTTAAGACCCCCTATTAAATATGACCACAGACCCTTTGTTAAACTTTTCCTACATAAATTAGCATTAGGCACAAGCTCTTCCCCACACGACCATGCGATACAACCGCGCGTCAAATCTTCCGGCGCTTCACACTTCGCAAATTCGTGGGTGTTGGTATGAAATGCCCAACACGCTAATCCTCAAATTTTGAACCCCGAAAAGAGCCTAACAAGTCCCAGCCCTTTCACTCATGAGTCCGATAGGACCCTCCCTCTAGGAGTTGTTTCCCAGCTCTCGAGTGGTTCAGCTTTCGCGAATCGGGGAGTCGACGAACAGTGCTCCCACTTCCCTTTGTAAATCCCCAAATTTGAGATCCCCGAAGTCTAACTGACCCAGATCGACGACCCTCGATGCACCTAGATCTAACGGTCCTGATGGCTCCCTGGCTTTTGAGTTTCGAGAATTCCCGACGCTCAACTCTAAGCCACTTCTACTCTCTTTCCCCGGGTGCCGAAATGTGAAATTTGCTCGTGAGATCAATAGCCCACGTGGATCTAGATCCAATGGCCATGAATCCTCCTGGGATTACAAACGCTAAAATCTCTTCAGCCTTATCCTCCTTGCTGGTTGGTTGAATCTGACAGCCCATGGAAGTTCACACTTCTACCTTGAAACACTGCACTGTTCGTTTGGACTCCCACTGCTCCTTCTCCAAATTCTCTAGCGTCGACCCTTCTGAGATTTATTTGTTCTCATGGCTGACCTCGACCCTCATCTCCCTTTGGAAACTTCAAAGGTTCTAGCCCTTCTGATCTTAGGTTTCTTTGCTAACTTCTGGATTCAAATAACCCCTACGCGCATACCTTGCACGTCTTCCTTGGTAACCTCTGTTATCCAATGCCTTCCTCTCTACACACTCTTTACAATAGGGATTTCTTCAACTTTTCCGTTGAAGTTCAAGAGATATAACACTCCCTTCAGCCTGTGCACACCTTGCACATCTCTGTGCTACTCTTACACTTTCGCGGGTATAAGAACAACATTCTCCCTCCTGAGCTTTCTGAGACAAAACTCAGAATCTTGTCAATGCACTCTATGCGGACTCTCCACTACACTCTTTTCAAGAGTTCTCAAAAAGAGAAACAATTAAAACTCATACTTCAACTTTCACAGACTTCATACATTCAACATGAATTCATGAGCATATACACACAGTAATTGAACCAAATGTATAACAGAGAATACAAGCAAACTGTAAACATACATTCCATAGACGTAAACAGTTACCATGACAACACCATGAAATGGAATCAAAGCTTTTATATATTAATTCCAATGCTCCTATACATGGTTCAATAGCTACAGCTATCTGTCTCATACAACCTTCTACAATCTCTATTCTCCTATGCTCTGTTATTCTTACAACTGAGAATGATACAAGCGAGGGTGTCTTTTTAGAGTTTTTCCCTCTACATCTCTAAGTGATCTAATCAAAATTAAAATCTACCTACTTTACATTCATTACAATTAAAAGCCTCCTTATCCAACAGATGAGAGCAATGCTCATGATCTATTTACAATCTCCAAAACATAAATGCAAATACATCTACCTAGCTATTACATAAATTATTCTTTCATTCAAATTTAAAACATTCTTCAAAATGTGCGTTGGTGCATTTCCAGTTGTCTTCTGCATTTACACTCGCTTTGTTGGTTTGCTCACGATGCTCCTGCATCATACTCCCTTGGCTGAAAATTTCATGAACTCCTCTTCATGAGTTCCTGTACTGTTTGTCCATGTTTCTGGATGTCTCCTTCACTTTCCCAACTGGCATCTTTGATCGAGTGTCCCTTCTGTTGTTCTTGAGTCTGTACTTAAGGCTTAAAAGTACAGCGTCAAGGCATCCGAGAGTATATTAAAGATTTATACAAAGATTATGCTAACCTTCGGTGTAGGAAACTAATGAGGGTTTCTACGTTCTCGCTGTCTAGCTTCCAACTATTCCTGGGTAGCGATATCTTGTTCAATGGCTGCCCATGAATGTTCTAATTCCTCCCGGGTACTCGCAGTTTTAAGAATCGTGTCGAAAAGATTTAAAGCGATATGTATTTGATTAGATAGTCCGGGTTGAATATTAGGTTGATTTGCTGCAGGGACAGTCATTGAGGAACAGTACCAGTATTGAAATGATTTTAAGGGGAGATTTCAACGCTGTTTCAATTCGGTCGAAATAAAGAGAAACTTTTGCATGAAGAACAAAATAAGAATGCAAAATGAAGGCCCTTTCCTGTAACTGTATTATTTTTAGTAAAAAGACGTGGGGTGAGAGAAAAACATTTATCTGTAGATAATGTAAGGTTCCTTTCAATAGATAACTCACACATACACAGAAGAAGAAACTAGTATAGAAACAATTAACAAAGTGTAAATAAATATATAATTCTGTAAATGTAAATTGGTCTTACACCCGCCGATAGCTGGTGCAGAGGAAAGACAAGAAACAATTACAGAAAGATGAAAATTTTTCGCTATAGTAGTGGTCATACTAAATTATAGCGATACACGTCAATTATGAAAAGTGAAATGAAATGAAACAAGAAACATAACGAAACAAACTTGTAACAGAGTCGTGACAGAATTGGGAATCTTCAAATTTGCTTGTGTTAGCTTCTTTCATGCAAAAAACTCTATTACAGTCAATACCAAAAAGTCCAGCCCTATGCTCTTCTTTTTGTCCCCTATTTATACAAATTTTTTCCTCATTTTTCAAACTCAACGGTGTCATAAATTTAGTTACAATCGAAAGGAGCGAAATCACTCCACCTCTCCTACTCTATTTTCAAAAAGTGTCAGGTGCTTGTCTTTACGTGATTCTGTGTATATGATACATTTGTCCACAAACTGGGATACAAGCTGTGAATGTTCCGCTTAACAGCTGGGAGGAGAAAAATCACTCCATCTCTCCTACTCTAGTTTCAAAAAGTTCCAGGTGCTTGTATTCGCATGGATTCAGTGTACTTAATACATTTGTCCACAAACTGGGATACAAGATGTGAAGGCTCCGCTTGACAGCTGGCCTCGGAAAAATAGCACTCTCGGGCTAACTGTGGAATTTTATCACCCATTTGTGTATCAATGAGTTGTGCGCTAGGTTGAATCAAATGCTCATTAACTTGAGCCATGTCTACCCTGTCCATCTTAGATATTTCCGTCAAATCTCTCTCATTCTTCTCCTTCATGTCGAGGGAAATCTGATCTGTATTCATCTGCCTTAGCGTCTCTGAGTCACCTCCACTCTCCATCCCTAACAGCTCACCATCTATAGCGTTGAAGGCTTTTTCTAATGAATTGGTCATTTTCTGGACCTGTTCTTTGCTTAAGGTAATATTATGTTCCCAACCTTTTAACAAAATATTACCTCTAGTTTGTTCAGCGATGGTGAGTCCGGGACAACCTACTGAAAACATGTTGTTAGTTGCTATCACTGCCTCTTGAAAGGCGATCCGAGCATCTTCTGCATTATTTTCTTTGACAATCAGATTCTCAGAAAGCCGATGTATTAACAGGCAATCTTCTCGAATATCCCCCACTTTGTCTAGCAGGCTTTGTTGTGTAGAATAGATCCTGCTCCGAATATCGATCGCTCGGGATTTAAAAATCTCGATGTCGATCACCTTGCTTTCAGCGACATCTAACTAAGCCTGCAGCTCTGTGATCATACTCCTTTGCTAACCCGACTGTATCCGACCATCTCGGATTACTGAATTCGCTTGTTCCAATTTGGTTTTGAGGACTTCTATTTCCTGTTTATCAGTCAATCGGGCCAGTTCTATTTCTCCACTCGCCTGACTCTTAGCATTTTCTGCAGTCGAGGCTACTCGGGCTTCGAGAGTCTTGATCAAGCGATTCTTTCTCTTGAGCTAATTTTTCGACATTGCGACCGAGAATTGGTTCGCCGACGCATACGCTCCTAGCGTTCCTGCGATTTCTGTGGCGAATTCATCACTCTTTTTGTTCCTCCCATCGGTCATCACTTTGAATTTTTTGGCAATTGATCCTTCATCCTGGCAGAACTCCTTTTTCACAACTACTTTCCTCTTTTTTTCAAAGAAGAACTCATTGGGAGGAAGTTCTTCTGCTCTGACGGGCCTTAATTCTTCACCGAAAATCCATCCTTCTCCTAAATTTCCTTATGTTGATTGCAAAGGACTGATAGAAGTGATAGGTTCCCCAATTTGCTTCACCGCTTTTCCTGGTGTGTCGAGTGAGTCCTGCTCTTTCGGGGGATCAGAGGTCTTCGTCCCTAATTCTGGATTCTGAGTTTCTGGCGGATCTGTGTTTTTTATTTCCACCTCTGGACTATGTTCCTTGGGTGGGTCAGTAGTCCCTCCTTCTGTTTCTAGATTCTTCTCCTGCTCGAGATTCTTCTCCTGCTTGCCTTCCTGACGTTTTTCGGGGTTAGAAGTTTGGCCCTCAGAACTTTCAACCTCTTTCTCTTTGTCCTTGGAAAGACCCAAACCTCCTAGCACCACGGGGAGACATCTTTTTCTATGCTCCTAGAACTTTAAAACAGAGGCCATGTCTTCGGGTGCTAGAGATCTGATTCGAACTAGCACTTCCCCATAGGACCTCGCCCCTTGGAAAATATCATCTGAGGGTGAACACTCGTGTTCAAACTTCTTCAACCCACAATTTGACAAATGGGTGCTCACAATTTTCCGAGGATCATGCTTTTTATACTCAATCGAGACCAAACTCAAGTCTTCTAAAGTTGCAGCCTCAGCTTTAGCATGTCCAAAATCCAATAAGGAATAAGAATTTAGCTGAACAAGGAAAGACGGTTGTACCTTCTTCGATGACGCTTTGAGCTCTTTACTCACTCTGCCAATCACTGTTTGTCTGGCAATCTCGCGACAGGCCAGCTTGTCGGGGATGAACAGTGGTAGCGCCAGAGGAGGAACAACAGCTCCGAACACTCTAAAATAGAAAAACTCTGCTTCTACGTACCAGTCTGCGATACCTCTTAGATTCGCAGCAATGCTATCCGAGATGCGAGGTGGTGAAAGACCAAAAATGGTGATGTGCAAAGGCACCATTACCCAGTTGAAAATTTCATAAATAAATTTATTTGCGTTATTTTCCCACAGTTTATCGTGGTACTCATGTACAATTTTTTCTTGGGTTGGGCTCCAAGCCCAATTCATCAAAGGGAAAGGTGTCATGGAGCATATCGCGTCCATGATATACGCAGACATGAAGAATCTGGATGGTCCCCCGGCTAGCTTTTGCTCTCGATACTTTGTGACCTTGTTGAACAAGCTATCCGAGAGTATCTTTGCCCAATTAAAAGAGTAACCTTCTGCTACCCGAAAGATGAGAGGTACCCACGCAATGTAGAAATGTGCTATATCCTCCCTTCCGAAAAGTCGGCATGTCATCATCGCCACATACATATACTGTGGCTCCAGCGAAGCAATTGAATACACGCCCTTGTCATTCACTCTGAATGTCGTGGAGAACGAAACCTAATCTTTTATCAAACCAGGCATGGTTTTGTCATATTGTTCGCACTCCTGCTTTTTGAATTCCTCCAGGAATTTAGTGTCATATGTGTATTCAGAAGTTGTTGGGAGCTTATACATAGATTGGATATGCTCTGGTCTGAAAGTCCCAACCATGGCCCATTGGTCATTTATGATAGTTCTGGTGGGCAGGTCTATGTGATCCAATGCCCATCTAATCATGTCGTAGTATGGGAGCAACCATGGTCTAGTTGCAACTAGGTGCATACCAGACTGGACAACCGTCTTGTATTTAGTTTTCAGGTCGTCCTTTACATTATCATCATCATCGGAATCTGAATAGTTCACCAACTCAGATTGTAGAATATCTGAAACAAACGACCAGCTGGGTACATAGTCGCTAGTCTGAGGCGAAGTATCTGAGACATTGTCTGGACCCTGCTCTATAACCTCAACATTTGCTTTCGCTTCTCTCCTCGGAGCCATGTCTGAAACTTGTGTTTTCACTCTTCTGCGATAGACCTGTGTATACATGCAGAGATTAGTTCACTCGGGGAAAGGTGAGCTCTGTGCGGTTATGAGAAGTATTCAAAATAAAATGAAAATTCTCGTATATATTTGAAAACCCTGTACTATTTGAAATAAGCCTGTCAAATCGCAAGATAGAAACAAATTTATTGCATGAATCCGATCTTATTTATTCGTGGATTTACCCTAATTCTTCATTAATGCCATCAATATTTGGCGGCTTGTCAAGCAATCGGGTTACAGAGAGCAAGTAGCTACCTCGTGGAGTGTTCCAACCTCGATGCGCAGGACATATCTCGTTTAATTTTAAAATTTCAAATCTTAACGTCTTAAATAATTTTCTCACTTTTCGCTGCATCGTGAATTTCCTTTTCACATTTTGACTCTTCAACTCGCGAGACTGTGAGTGCCTATTTTACCTTAATTAACAGTAATCGTGATTTGGTGCATCCTTAATTATATAATTAGCTTACTCGCCATATCACGACCCGGGAATTCGAAGATAGATTTTTGGGAGAAACATATGCCGAGTCGCGATATCGCGATGTGGCGATAATTAAGGCTCGAATTATGAAAAGGAAATCTTAGATTAGGAGGCTAATTAATCTCTCTATAATCATGTCGCAACTTCGTGAATCGTGTTTTTGGAGACCTTAACCTTATGAAAGAAAGTGCCGAGTGGCGAAGTGCCGAGAACCAAATTTAACCGTGGTTAGTTTTTTACCCTTAGTTTCTGACCAAGGTTATCACAAATTTATCGTGTTCTCAGCTATCGGGGCTGCAAGAACGAAAACTTGGGTCTGACGGATGCCGAGGCGCGAAACCCCGACGACGTCTAATCATGGGTTAAATATTTTACCCTAGTTAATGCCTCGGGCGAGAATTTAAAAAATGAGTTCGCAGTTTCGCGACTCGGGACTTGGGAATTCAAAGATCAAAGTATCCGACTTACGAGGTTCTGAAATAAAACAAAAGAGAGAACATATTTGCGAGGATGGATCTGTTTTGAAAGTGGGAAAAGCATCTCTGTTCAAGCGACAAGATTTCAGAGCTTTAAGATCTCGGAAGAAAAAGAAAATCCACTTAGATTTCAGGTTTCGAAAATGGAAAATTTTTTGGAAGGTAAAAAACAAGGGCGGCTCCAACATAGGCTCCATCTAGGGATCCCACTTCCCTGTGAGGCAGGAAGAATAGTAGACCAGGTGCCAATATTGGGTAAATGGAGTCACAGGCTAAAATCAACAGAAAAATTCAAGGAAAAAGATAGAAAGGGAGGGAAATCTTCGCTTTGTACCTCAAAAAAAAAAAAAAAAAAAA
>JZKD02S1905963.1:565779-578094 GCA_000966675.3 Picea glauca | reverse complement strand
TCGTATATCATTTCTGTGTATTGTGAAGATTATGCTGGATATTTTACTGTTATTCTATTATTTCTAGCATTTCGTTCCTGTTCTGCATATTTTATATATCTGGTATCTTGCAGACATGTACTTCATTATGAAATCCTTTCGCCAATGGAGACATTACATTCTTGGGAAGGAGACAATCATCCACACTGATCATAAGCCACTGTAGTTCATGCAGACACAAGGCAGATTGCAGAATGACTACCATCAGAATTGGTCCACATACTTGCAACAATTCTACCTCAACATCAAGTATAAAATAGGAAGCACCAACCATGTCGCTGATTTCCTCAGCAGACTGCCAGTTGTGGCACTCACCACTGTGATAGAATCTTGTGGTCATGAGACCTCTCGATGGCCCCAACTCTATGAGACATATCCAGACTTCACCACCACCTAACAAATTTTGGGCGCAGACGCAGTTGTCACTAATTTCCATGTTCAAGATGGGATGTTGTGTCGTCTCGACCATATTTGCACTCCATCAAGTGAGAGAGAAAAGATGATCATGGAATCACACTACAGTTGGGTGGCAGGACACTTCAGCATCGAAAAGACAATGGTAATGTTGCAGAAAAATTTCTACTAGCCAAAACTTCAACAGGAGGTCAACAAGTATATCAGGTCCTACATTGCCTACGTTATTACCAAACTGACCACTAAGAAACAACGTCTGTACACCCCTCTTCCTAATCTTGACAGACCATGGGAATCCATATCCATGGACTACATGTCAGTCCTCTCGTCCACCAAGTGGAGAAATGACTGTGTTTTTGTGGTTGTTGATCGCTTTTCTAGATGTCGATTTTGACGGCCTGCAAGAAGAGCATCACAACAGAGGCTACTGAAAAAATCTTCTTTGAATAAGTCTGGGTACATTTTGGAATCCCATAAACCATTGTCTCATATCGGGATAGTCGATTTATTAGCACATTCTGGTCAAGCCTCTGGTCACTGTTGGACACCAAGCTCAACAAATCCACGGCCTTCCACCCCCAGATAGATGGAGAAACTGAGGTCGTAAATTGAATGATTGTGCATATCCTGTGCATGTATAATTCCAAGCACCCTTTCACATGGGATGAGAGTCTTCCATATGTCCAACATAGATACAACATAGCGTTGCATAACTCAACTGGCCACAACCCCTTTCAGGTGGGGTTGGGATTCCAACCATTGGGTCCCATAGATGTTTCACTACCCCTTGCGATCACCTCGACTGACTCATCTCCCGATCCAACTGAAGATGAAAAATCCACCCAGTTTATTGAGTGGATTCAACACATCCATCAATAGGTTCAGAATATCCTATAGAAAGCCAATGACAAATACAAGAAGCGCTATGATCAACATCGGGTGCCACATATGTTTTAGGTGGGAGACAAATTTTGGTTGCATTTACAGAAAGAATGCCTTACCAGACCCCATAGGAAACTCTTCCCACTCCGTTATGGGTTTTACACCATCACTAAGGCTGTGGGTGATAATTATTTTGAGCTCAACATTCCTCCTTTCCTTGGCTTGCACCCAATGTTCAACATGGATCTCTTTTGACCTTATTTCCCACCATTATTGGACACCTCAGAGATAGCAGAATAGATGACACCAACAGAGCTCAACCCTGACTGCGTACAACAAGAATCCAATGATTATATTGTGGAGAAATAGGTCAAGGGCACTCGCCAACAAAGGATCCATCTTTATAGAGTTGTCAAAGCAGGGAAGCTCCTGCACCAAGGAAAGTGGCTCACCTGTGTCCAAATTAAGAAGAAATTTCCTCATCTAATGGGGGAACTCAACGCAATGGAGACCATTGATTCCTAAGGGGGGAGTATTTATCCATATGGATGTCAATGGACTCCCACCTATTCCAACTAGCTCATTTTGACATTTTTTTAGTTCGACAATGTTTTCCTAGTTTTCGGGTCCATGACTTCCGGGGCCATTTTGAAGCCCTAAAAAACATTTTTAGGGCTCACCATAGCCAGCATGTGTGGGAATCACCACAGGAAAAAAATTTAGTCCTCGGATAGAAATTTCCAACAGGATATCGTGCACCTAAAACCAAGATCGTGTGCAAAAGTTACGACCCCAAGAATTTGATGTACTAACCCGAATAGGGCCCACATGACTTTTGGTGCTTCATCTCCTAGGGTTAGGTTTTTGGATGTATAAGGTTTTTGAAATTCCTATTTATTGTAAAAATTATTTAAGAGACTTATTGCAATCATCTTCTTGTGAATGAGTGCATTCGTCAGATCTCTTCTCAGAGATAATCCACCACCATTCTGGCAAGCTTGTTTTCTGCTGCATTTTACAGTTTCAACTTATTTCCTTATTGAATAGAAACCAACTTTATTGTATATATGTTATTCCGTGTTAAGAATATTTTGGTAATAATCTATATTCATTTCATTCTACTCATAAAATACGGATCAGTGGTATCAGAGCGGTCTGCTCCTTGTCGTTCTTAATGCACATCCCCAACAAGGTCAGGGTACAAATAATTGGGTCTCGATATTGTTTCTCTTGAGGACAAAATCTCTCGAATGCCCAAGAAACCTCTCATTGTGAGATAAAATAAAACAACGAGACAGGAGATCCCTTAAAAATGTTGCTCGAGGAATCCCTCACACAACAAAGGAATGAGATGATGGATAGTTTTTCACTAATCCTTTGATGACTACCAACATGCAGCACATCTTCCTCAAATAGAGGCATCACCCCCTTCAAGGTACAAATAAACTTCAATATTCCTATATTTGAAGGTCATATAGACACATATGATGTAGAAAAATGGTTGAATATGCTAGAATGGTTTTTCTTTATCCATAACTTCTTGAATAGAGAAAAGATTACTTTTGCACTCCTCAAAGCCATTCCCCATGTCAAATATTGGTGGGAAAATTTCTGTGAGCAGAAGGAAACAAAGGAACCCTCATTATTTATAGACTTGGTCACCTAGGTGTCCTCCAGGGATGCTATTAAGAAACAATACTACCCTGTTGGAAGTTATGACGAACTATATACAAAATGGACCACACTGCGACAGGAAATAGACCAAGCAGTGCCTGAGTTCACAAATATATTCCATACCTTGCGCATCAAGTTGGGTATCAAATATTCTGAGTGACATCTGGTGCTCAAGTATCGTGACAAACTGCATAGATACATCCATGCTGAAATGGATTTTCTGGATATCTCATCCTTGGGTGAGGCCTACCGATATGCCGTCAAAATCAAGAAGAAGCTCAAACAAAAGATGCAACAATTTGAGCCTGGGAACCCTTCACAAAAAAATCTAGGAAAAGGTGGCCCCAACAAAAAGAAAAAAGGATAGAGCAAAGAAAGATCTCCTCAGAACAACCAGTCCAGGCCACAAGCAAAGAAGGAAACCAAAAATAGAAAGAAAGATACCAGGAAGTGGTGCAAATTCCATAAGACCCCCTAACATAACACTATTTATTGTCGCTCAAAGAAGTCACTGGCGGCTGAGGTGAAAGCCTCTAAATCAGATGCGGGTTTCGACTCTGAGTTAGAACCAGAAATGGTGAGATAGATCATTGATGTAGAACCTAGTGCTACCATTTGTACCACCAAGCTCTAGCTCGGTGAAATAGATGAGCTAGAGGAAGGCAAGCACCTTTTTCATTCATAGATGTGGGTGAAGGGTACCCCACTACACTTCATCATTGATAGCGGTAGCCGGAATAACCTCATCTCAATAGAGGTTGTCAATCTACTCGCCCTGCCGACAACGTCGCACCTGCAACCCTACACCATCGAATGGCTCCGCCAAGGAAGTGACATCCACATCAGCCAACAATGTCGCCTTTCATATGACATCAATCCCTTCAAACACGAGGTATTGTGTGATGTTTCCCCTCTCGAAGTTTGTAATGTTATTTTGTGCCAACTATATTTATGGAAACTCCATGTTGTATATGAGTCTAGGCCTAGCAATGTTATTATTACTTTGAACAAGAAATTGTATAGGATACCGGAGGCAATGCCACCTAGTGTTATTTCCTTGATCTCTACCAAGCAATGTAGGAAGGTCATCTCTCATACGGGGAAGTTTGTATTCTTCATGATTCACTCTCAGAATGAGAGAAATATCACAGCCACATCTAGGGTCTCCGTGACCAACCTCTCCACACAGGAGAAGCAAGTGGATAAGGTTGTGGAAGCATAATCAAATATCTTCTCCTCACCTACCAGGGTACCACTGCACTATCAGGTCAAGCACCCCATCGATCTGACGCACAACGCACTTTTTCCCAATGGGCCAATATACCACTTCTTTCTGTTAGAGAATGATGAGATCAAGTGGGAGATCCAAGAATTTCACTACAAGGGGCACATACGACCCAGTTCATCACCTTGCGAGAGCCCAATCATGCTGGTATAGAAGAAATATGGAACATGGTGAATATGCATTGATTATCGGGACCTAAATAAAATAACAGTCAGAAACCGGTACCTGATTCCCTAAATCGACAAACTCCTTGATCATCTCATGGGGGTCAAATACTTCAGTAAGATTGATCTGAAGTCTAGTTACCACCAGGTCCCGATAGAACAAAAAGATGTATGGAAGACCACCTTCAATTCAAAGGAAGGTCTTTTCGAATGGTTGGTCATGCCCTTTGGCTTAACAAATGCTCCAACCACTTTCATGAGGATGATGGATGATATGCTGTGACCATTCACCAAAACATTTGTAGTGGTGTATCTGGATGAAATTCTCATTTACAACAAGACTTGGGCAGAACACTTGCAACATATTTAGCAGGTTCTGCACACCTTGAAATAGCAAAAGATATATGCCAACTTGGAAAAATTCTCCTTCGACATGGATAGGTTCCATTACCTGGGATACATTGTTGATCAACATGGTGTACATGTGGATCCAACCAAGATCCAAGTTAGATGTGACTGGCCAGCCCCAACCACACTCACTGAGATTCAGAGATTCTTGGGCCTTGCCAATTTCTATCGCATGTTGGTGTTAGTATTCTCCCATATTGCATGGGCCCTTAGCCAAGTAACTAGGGGTGGTGGTAAGGACAAATTTATGTGCGGTCGGTCCCAGCAACAATAATTCTATAATTTGAAGAAACGCTTATGCTCAGCCCTAATAATTTCACTAATGGACCTGCAACAACCCTTTGAGGTCGAGACAGATGCTTCAGACTATGCTGTGGGCATCGTTCTCACTCAGCATGACCACCCCGTGGCCTATCATAGTGAGACACTATTAGATATTGTCTGTAAATACCCTACTTACAACAAAGAAATGTACTCCATTGTGAAAGGATGTCGCCAATGGAGACATTACATTCTTGGGAAGGAGACATTCATCCACACTGATCCTAAGCCACTGTAGTTCATGTAGACACAAGGAAGATTGCATAATGACCTCCATCAGAAGTGGTCCACATACTTGAAACAATTCCACCTCAACATCAAGTATAAAACATGAAGCACCAACAACATCATTGATTGCCTCAATAGACCTACAGTTGCGACACTCACCATGGTGCTAGACTCTTATGGCCATGAGACCTTTGGATGGCCCCAACTCTATGAGACAAACTCAGACTTTTCTACCACCTACCAAATTTTAGGTGCAAACGTAGTTGTCAATAATTTCCATCTTCAGGATGGGATGTTGTGTCATCTGGGCCATATCTGTGTTCCATCAAGAGTGCGAGTGAATCTGATATGGGAATCCCACTACAGTCAGGTGGCAAGACACTTTGGCATCGAAAAGATAGTGGAAATGCTACAAAAACATTTCAACTGACAGAAACTTCGACAGGAGGTCAACAAGTATATCAGGTCCTACACTGCCTGCGCTATTGCCAAACCGACCACTAAGAAACATGGCCTATACACCCCTCTTCCTACTCCTGACAGGACATGGGAATCCATCTCCATGGACTACATGTCGAGCCTCCCATCCACCAAGTGGGGAAATGACTGTGTTTTTTTGGTTGTTGATAGCTTTTCTAAGATGGCGATTCTGACCACCTGCAATAAGAGCATCACAACATAGGCCATTTCCAAGCTCTTCTTTGAACAAGTCTGGGTACATTTTGGAATCCCACAAACCATTGTCTCAGATCAGGATAGTTGATTTCTCAGTACATTCTGGTCGAGCCTCTAGTCACTACTAGACAACAAGATCAACAAATACATGGCCTTCCACCCCTAGACAAATGGCCAAAACGAGGTCGTAAATCGAATGATTGTGCATATCCTACGCATGTATAATTCCAAGGAACCTCACACATGGGATGAGAGTCTTCCCTATGTCCAAGATAGCTATAACCGAGCCTTGCATAGCTCAACTGGCCACAACCCCTTTTAGGTGGGGTTGGGATTCCAACCATTGGGTCCCATAGATGTTGCAGTACCCCTTGAATTCACCTTTGTTGACTCATCTCCTGCTCCAAATGAAGTTTAAAAATCCACCTAGTTCATTGAGAAGATCCAACACATCTGTCAACAGGTTCAAAATATCCTATAGAAGTCCAATGACAAGTATAAGAAGCGCCATGATCAACATCAGGTGCCACATAAGTTTCAGGTGGGCAACAAAGTTTGGTTTCATTTTTAGAAATAACGCATTACCGGACCCCATCGGAAGCTTCTCCCACTCCATTATGGGTCGTACACCATCACTAAGGCTATGGATGATAATTATTTTGGGCTCAACATTCCTCCTTTCCTTGGCTTACACCCAATGTTCAACATGGATCTCCTTCGACCTTATTTCCCACCATTATTGGACACCTTAGAGATAACATAATAGCCGACACCAACAAAGCTCAACCTCGATTGCATAAAACATGCATCGAGTGATCATATTGTGGAAAAAAAGTTCAAGGGAAATTTCCAGCAAATATTCAAGCTTTATCGAGTTGTCAAAGTAGGGCAACTCTTGCACCAAGGCAAGTGGCTCACCCGTGGAAAAATTCAATAGAAATTTCCTCATCTAATGGGGGTACTCAATGCAATGGAGACCATTCTTTATTAAGGGGGGGGGGGATTGATCCAGATGGATTTCAGTGGCCTCCCACCTATTCCAGCTAGCTAATTTTAGCATTTTTCCAATTCGACAGTTTTTTCCTAGTTTTCAGGTCCCTGACTTCTAGGGTCGTTTTGAGGCCCTAAACATCGTTTTTAGGGCTCGCCAAAACCAACATGTGTAGGAATCACCAATGGAAACATGTGTATTCCTCAGATAGACCTTTCCAATGGGAAATTGTGTGCCTAAAACGAAGATTGTATGGAAAAGTTATGACCCTTGGAAGTTGATGTACTAACTTACCCAAATGAGGCCCACATGACTTTTGGTGGTTCATCTCCTAGGGTTAGGTTTTTGGATGTCTAGGGTTTTTGACATTCTTTTTTATTGTAAAAATTACTTGAGAGTCTCATTTTAATCATATTCTTGCGAATGAGCACATTAATCACATCTCTTGTCAAAGATAAGCCTCCACCATTCTAGCAAGCTTGTTTTCCACTGCATTTTACAATTTTAGCTTATTTCCTTATTGAATAGTAACCCGTTTTACTGTATATATGTTATTCTGTGTTAAGAATATTTTGATAATAATCTGTATTCATTTCTTTCTTCTCATAAAATCTATATCACACCATCATTATCCAAGGCATTCCACTGGAGGAACCCATGAAAGTTCATGTCCATGGAGCAACCCAAGTGTGTCTCCTGTTCGGAGGAAAAGGAGAAGACCTGAGGCATGAATATTGCAGGGTGAACTAAGGAAGATTAATCCCCCACTTTCAATGGTGAGAACAAGAAAGGTGAATATGTTGAGTCTTGGCTGTTGGAAATAAAGAAATATTTCCAGCTGCATGATTACCCATTCCATGTAGAAGCTAGAATTTCCACCTACCACTTGCAAGGAAAGACAACCATGTGGTGGGATCAACTTAAGCAAACCAAGAGCCTTGATGAGAAAATAATATCATGAAGATAGTTCAAGGGATATTTCCAATAGAAATATTTATCCAATAATTACTATGAAAGAAAGATGAAAGAGTTATTTGAACTCAAGTTGGGAACCATGACAATGAAGGAATATGAGAAGAGATTCTTTGAATTGTTGAAGTATGTTGACTTCATCAAGGATGAGAAAGTCAAAATCCAAAGGTTTCTAAGTGGGTTACCCTTTTTATACAATGATAAGATTAAATATGAAAACCCCAAAACCTTGGAGGAAACCATATGGAGAGAAAGGCATCTGTATGAACAGAGCAAAGGAAGACCATTTTTCCAAAAATATTGGAACGACAAGATGAAGGATAAGAAGGATCAAAGGAAGAAGGGTTTTAATCCACCATTTTTCAGGAATAATTTCCAAGTGAATCAACAAGGTCAAGTCACCCAAAATGAACACAAGAATGCATATCCATTTGGAAAAAGGCCAAGTAAGCAACCGATGCAATGTTGGGAATGTGGGGAAAATCATCTATATAGGGATTTCCCTCACAAAGGAGAAAGAATGAGGACTGTCCAAAAAAACCAGGGGGATGAAACAGTGGAATACACGACAGAAGCATGCCAAGGATCTATGCATCCTTGGATAACAAGAAAAATGAATATCAATCCCCCATGATTGAAGTGGAAGGTAAGATCAATAATGAGCCCTTAACAATTTTAATTGATTATGGAGCTAGTGATAGTTACATAAATGCTAACATTGTTGAAATATTTCACTTGCAAAGAAGTAATCACAAGAAATCTTGGCTAGTTCAATTATCCACGGGGGCTAAGAGGAAAATCAATGAGTTGGTAAAATAGTGTGTAGTAGACATGAATGGACTTGCCACAAAGGTAGATGTAAACATCATACCGTTGGGTTCATATGATTGTCTAATTGGCATGGATTGGTTGGATAAAAATCATGTTGTCCTAGATGGTTACAACAAGAAAATCACATGTCTTGATGAGGAAAGGAAGTAAGGAAAAATTCAAGGCATTCCAAGAGATTTATATGTTAGAGAGATTTCACCTATGTAGATGAAGAAGATCTTCAAGAAAGGATGTCGGATGTTTGTAGCCCATATGGAGGAGGAAACCAAAGACAAAGTGGAAAGCATTGGAGACCATCCAGTTTTGAGGGATTTTGAAGATGTTTTTAGAGAAATTCTGGGACTAACACCAAAAAGATACATTGATTTCTCTATTGATTTGGTGCCAGGAGCTGCCCTAGTGTATAATACACCTTACAGAATGGGCACACCAGAACTAAAAGAGTTGCAAATGCAACTTGAATTTTTTTGAAGAAGGGGTGTATACGCCCAAGTGTGTCACCTTGGGGAGCCCTGGTTCTTTTTGTGAAGAATGATGGAACCTTAAGGCTGTGTATTGATTTCAGGAAGCTTAATAATGTTACCATAAATAATAAGTATCCTTTGCCAAGAATTGATGATTTGTTTGATCAGATGAAGGGTGCAAGAATATTTTTGAAGATTGATTTGAGATCAGGCTATCATCAAGTAAGAATAAAGGAATAAGACATCAACAAGAAAAAAATCAGAACAAGGTATGGACATTATGAATTCATGATAGTGCCATTTAGGTTATCAAATGGCCCAACAATTTTTATGTGCCGAATGAATGGAGTGTTCAGGGAGTACTTGGACAATTTTGTGATTGTGTTCTTAGATGATATCCTCTTCTATTATAAATTAGAAGAGGAAAATGAGAAACATTTAAGAATGGTGTTGCAAGTATTAAGAGATCATACATTGTATGCTAAGATAAGTAAGTGCATCTTTTACCAAAAGAAGATTCACTACTTGGGGCATATAATTTCAGCAGTAGGGACAAAAGTCGATCCTGGGAAGATAGAGGCTATTAGAGGATGGCCAAAGCCAAAGAATGTGATAGAGGTCATATCATTCATGGGTCTTGTTGGTTATTACCAAAGATTCATAAAAGGGTTCTCAAGAATTGCAAGTCCTATCACTTCATTGCAAAATAAGGGAATGAAATTTGAATGGACTTCCAAGTGTGAAGAGAGTTTTCAACAGTTGAAGGAAATAATGACAAGTGCACCAATACTGAATATTGCAGACCCAAATGAATATTTTTTTGTGTGCAACGATGCGTTCAAGGAATGAATTGGTGGAGTTTTCAGTCAAAGGGACCATGTGGTATGCTATGCGTTTAGAAAATTGAAAGAGCATGAGAGGAATTATGCTACACATGACTTGGAGTTAGGAACTATTGTACATGCATTAAAAATGTGGATACATTACCTTATGGGTAAGAAATTCAAGCTAAGAAAAGACCACTGTGATCTAAAAAATTTGTTTGGACAACCAACACTAAATGCTAGAAAAACTAGATGGCTGGAATTTCTGAGCGAATATGACTTCGAAATTAAGCATATAAAAGTAAAGGAAAATCAAGTATCCGATGCACTCAACAGGAGAGATCATAAAGTGCATATTGCATCCATCAACAGATATAGGAAAAAATTGAAAGATCAAATTATTTCAACAATGAATTCATATCAACAATATGTGAAATTAAAAGAAACATTACAGCAAGGTAATTTTTAGCAGAAATGTAATTTCTATGAGTTGAAAGAAGATGGAATTAACATGTACAAGGGAAAAGTATATGTGTCGAATTACAATGAGATAAAAAATCTAGTTCTAAAGGAAATGCACAATGTGCCATATGACGGGAACCCAAGATATCATAAGATAATTGCAGCTGTGAGAAGCCAATACTTTTGGCTGGGAATTAAGAAGGAAGTGTCTAATTACATAGTCAGATGTCTAGAATGCCAAAAGGTGAATATATAATATAGACACCCAATAAATTTATACAACCATTTCCCATTTCATAATGGAAGTGGGAAGTAGTTACAATTGATTTTATTACTACGGTTCCTAGAATAGTGAAGCAACATGATTCTATCATGGTGGTGGTGGAAAAATTGACTAAAGCAACAAATTTTATCCTAGTAAATACTACACACAAGGAAAAAAATATTGAATATATTTTTATAAAGGAAGTTTCTAGGTTACATGGAGTGCCTAAGACAATAGTTTAAGATAGAGATTCAAAGTTTACTTCGAAATTTTGGAAATGTTTGTTCAAAGGTTTTGGAACAAATCTAAATATTAGTACAACTATCATCTAGAGTCAGATGGGAAAACATGAAGGACTAACATGATAATTGAGGACATGATTAGAATGTATGTGATGGATCAATTGTGAAAGTGGGAAGATTATATTCATTTAGTTGAATTTTCTTACAATAATGGGTATCATGCCTTATTGAATATGAGTATGTTTGAAGCATTGTATGGAAGAAAATGTAACACTCCAGTGAGTAGGGATAATCTAGTAGACAGAGAAATTGTTGCGCCAGAATTTTTAAAGGAAATGGAAGAGGAGATGAAAAAAATAAATTAGAATTTAAAGGCTTCACGGGATAGGAAGACAAATTATGCAGAAAATATTAGAGTTTTTCAGAGATTTTAAAGTAGGCGAAAATGTGTTTTTGAAAGTGAAGGAAAATAGAAGTTTCCTAAGATTAGGAAGCTGCCCGAAGTTGGCAACAAGATATTGTGGGCATTTTGAAATATTAGAAAAGATAGGCCCAATTGCATACATGTTATATTTGTATGCATACATGTTAGCTTTATATGCATCCATGAGAGTGCATAATGTATTTCATGTGTCATTGTTAAAGAAATATGTGTGTGATCCTAACCACATAATTGACTGGAATGTGATACAGGTGGAGCACGAAGGGGATTTCTGTGTGGAACCAATATGTATCCTGGACTGGAAAGTTAAAGTGCCCAGGAACAAATCCATAAGGTTGGTAAAGGTTCAATTAACCTACTACAGTCCTGAAGATTCTACATGGGAGCATGAAGAAAACATGCGGGAAAAGTACTTGCAAATTTTTGACAATTTTGAAGAAGGAACAATGAAAGAATCCATTTTGGAAAGATAGAGGTTTGGAACCACATCTCAGAGTCCTAGCCAACTGTGATGGGGACCTTGATAAACAAATGGTTCATTCCTTGGGTTGGCCTTGATAAATAGATGGTACATCTATTGGGTTAAATCTGATGAATTAATGGTGCATTCCTTGGGTAGGCAAGTTGAGAGGAACAAAATATTGATGGATGGAGCTGCTGCTAGAGTTGTTAAATTTCAAAATTTTCATTTCTAAGTGTTGTGATATATATATATATATATATATATATATA
>JZKD02S1905963.1:544807-556501 GCA_000966675.3 Picea glauca | reverse complement strand
CCGTTAAAGGCAAAACGGGCGTTGGGGGTCCGGAATTCAATGAGGGCCGTGGATTCACGCACTCTCTTCTGGGCCGTCCATATCTTCTTGAATATTATCACCGATTCCGGACCCCCCCCTGTGTTAAAGGTAGAACGCAAGGGGGGGTCCGGAAAGCTGTGTGAGCCGTTGATCTAGGTGCCGTGATATGGACCGTGGGAAAATGAATGAAACATATGTCAGGAGCGGAAAAGTCATGTGTAGGAAAAACTTAGGATTAGTGCTTTCTTATGGGTTTTTTCCAACTTTGTATTAGACACCACCAAGGGGTCATCACTTCAACTATAATTGGGCAACGGAGGCTTGATGTGGCATTTTCTTCAAGTGGGTTTTATTTGGGGAAGGCAAGCAAAGCAATTAATCTACATCATATCCTACTTTCACAAGGCAATTAACCCAGATTAAACTGTTGGGTTAAGATATTATTCTTCCTAGGGGCTATCTGACCAGGATTAGATGGTCTGATCAAATGTATTCACTAATTCTAACCTAGGGGCTATCTGACCAGGATTAGATGGTCTGATCAGATGTATTCACTAACCTATCAACATTGAAAATTTAAAAGAACTTGGTCATGCTTGAAAGGTATGACCAAGTTACTATTATTGCATGGGGCTTTTGTTCACATTCTTTTATGCCCTCTTTTCTTTTTCTCTTTTTGTTTTTTGTTTTTTGTTTTTCTCTTTTTCTTTTCTTTTCACAAATTATTTGAAGAATGAAATATCATTTGTCAATAAGATCACTAGATACAGATAATAACCAAGTCATCAACTGATTCCC
This sequence comes from Picea glauca, assembly GCA_000966675.3. Lineage (NCBI taxonomy): Eukaryota > Viridiplantae > Streptophyta > Pinopsida > Pinales > Pinaceae > Picea > Picea glauca. The sequence continues at coordinate 555,682 of JZKD02S1905963.1, read as the reverse complement.
ATAATTTATGGGGTGATAACAGCGGCTCCACCTAGGGATGGTACTTGCCCTGTTAAGTGCCAAGAATCTAGTTTCCTGTTATTTTGAACGTATCTGTCTAGTAACTTCGAAAAACAGTGATCAGCAGCTTAGGGCCTTCTCCTCGGGCTTCAACAAACTAACCAATGTTCTTTCTTCAGAAAATACAAGTAAAGACTGAAAATTAAAATGGGCATGTACAATGGAGAGTGAGTTCTTGAAATCTTTTACTGAGGTGGGACATAATGTTTCAGCATTCTGCCATTCACAGGTGCTCCTGGCAGATCCGACCCATCGGCATTGTTTAGAAAAAAGGCATTGTTTCCTCTGAAAGCTTGGATCATGTAGGGCCCTGTCCACAGATGATCAAATTTCCCATGCTTTCCCTTATCCTCATTCCTAGCATCCCATCTCAACACTAGATCTCCCAGCTCAAAATCATCCTCCTTGGTTTGTTTGTCAAAGATCTTCTTGATGTTTTCTTGGATGACCTGTGTTTTGTTGAAAACTTCCTCTCTAGTCTGCTGCAAGTGAATCATCTGATTGATTCTTCTCTGGGAGTCATTTGGCTCAGCTTGAATATCTTGCAGTAACTTCATGACAGGGACTCCCAACGAAGTTGGGAAAACAGCCTCAGTACCATATACCAGCTGGTATGGTGACATACCAATGGACCTTTTGGTGGTCAGTCTATCTACCCATAAAGTAAATACCAACTTATCATGCCATGGTTTTTTATTCTCCTGCAACATTTTCTTGATGATATTTACCAATGTCTTGTTTGAGGATTCCGCCAACCCATTCCCCTGAGGGTAGTAGGCTGTGGAATGCCCCGGGCTAATGTGGTAATGACTGCAGAAATCAATGAGTTTCTTCGACCGAAAGGCATCTGCATTGTCAGTAATGATCTTCCTAGGACAACCGAAATGGGATAAAATATTATTTTCAAGAAATTTGATAATAACAGAGTCAGTGGCTTGCTTGCTTGGTACAACCTCGATCCATTTGGTGAAATAATCAGTGGCAGTAAGAATCCACCGATGTTGGCCTGAAGATGGAGGGTGTATTTCTCCAATGAAATCGAGTCCCCATTGCTGGAAAGGGGCCTCAACTGAAATTGGTTTAAGAGGTAGAGGAAGGAGTTTCCTTTTACCCTCAAACAGTTGACACTGATGACATGCTGTTACTTTTTGATGTACATTTGCAAACAGGGTGGACCAGTAAAATCCGGCTCTGAGTATTTTGTTGGTTGTAACCTTCCAATTCAAATGTCCACCACATTTACCTGCATGAAACTCCTGCAAAACTTTATCAGCTTCATCTTTCAATAAACAATTTAGAGGAATACCTGCAGGATCTTTCCAATACAAATTTCCTTCAAGAATACAGAATTTCAAAGCTTTCAATTTTAAAAATCTAGCTTTAGTTTTAGTTAAACCAGGGGGAGCTTGTAAATTTTGTAAGACAAAAATAAGGTCTGGATACCATGGAGAGTTCAGAAAAACCTCTTTAACATTTGGAGTCGCCATCTCGCCCTGTTCATCTGCCACGTCTAGAAAATTAATGTCAAGAGCCTGAAAGTTAGATTCAACCATCAGTTTGGCAAGGCCTTGGCTTTTGATCAGTCTTGTGGGCTTAATTTCTATGTCGTATTCTAGAATAACTGCAATCCACTTTCCCCTTCTCCCATTAGGGTTGTCTTGTGTCAAGATGTCTTTCACTACTGCGCTTGGAACATATGCTATGACGTGTGAATGAAGAATATAAACCCTGAAGTCCTTTATAGCTTTTACCAAAGCAAAAGCCTGTTTCTCCATGATATTGTAGTTCAATGCAGCGTCTCTTAGAGATTTGCTGAAGAAAGCTATGGGTTGTTCATATCCTTCACCGTTCTTCTGCAGTAATACAGCTACTATCGTATGTTCAAAGGCGAAAGAAAAAAGATATAAATCTTTAGTGAAATCGGGACTAATCAAAACTGGGGCTTCCGTGAGTGCTCATTTGACTTGTTCGAAGGATGATCTGGACTCAGAGTCCCATTTTATCTTAGCATCCTTTTTTAGCATGTTTGTAATATTTCGGAGGAGCTCAGCCAGATTAGGAATGAATCTTCGAAGAAAGTTAATTTTCCCTATAAAAGACTGTAGTTCTTTGAGGTTCCTGGGGTGTTCTATCTTTAGTATGGCCTCTATCCTATTGGGATCAATTCTGATTCCCTCTTTAGAGATGATGTGTCCCAACATCTTGCCTTCTTCTAACCCAAAAATACATTTCTTGGGATTTAATGAAATCCTGAACCTTCTACACTTTTCGAAAACCCGTCTAAGGTGCCACAGGTGTTCATCGTCAGATTGCGAAAATACAGTCACATCATCTAGATAAACGACAATAAATTTACCTGACTCTTCAACGAAGGCGATATCCATTGCCCTCTGGAAGGTTGCTCCTGCGTTCATCAGACCAAAAGGCATCTTCACATACATGAAAGTGCCCCATGGTGTGGTGAAAGAGGTTTTTTCCTGATCGTCCGGGTGAACTAGGACCTAGTTGTAGCTTGAGAAACCATCTAACAGAGAAATTCGGCTGGACCCGACCACTCTTTGCAGGAGGTGATCCATTTTAGGCAAGGGGTAATTATCCTTCAAGGATGCTTTGTTCAGATTTCTGAAATCTATGCAGAGTCTGATTTCACCGGTTTTCTTGCGTGTAGGGACTAAATTAGAAACCCACTTAGAGAAACGTAGTGGGACTATGATCCTGACATCATACATTTTATTGATCTCCTTTTCTATCAAGGGAAGCAACTTGGGATTTATCCTCCTAAGTTTATGCCTAAACGGTTTCTAGTCTTCCTTTGTGGGAATCCTGTGTTGTATAATGCTGGTGTCATAGGCTTTCAAATCTTCATAGCTCCAGGCAAAAACGTCTGAATATTCTTTGAATAGTTCAATGTACTTGAGCTTTTGTTCTGGGGGTAAAGATTTGGACAGTTTGACCATCCTAGGCTTCTCTTCAGTTCCTAGATTGCAGTCCTCTACCTCTTGCCCATGAGCTTCTATTTTTGGTTTCCGAGCTACATCGTCACTGTCAAACAGATCTTCCAAAGGGATGAGCCCTCTAGGTAAAACATCGACATCTATTTCGTCATCCCCTAACTCTCCTGAATCTGCTGTATCTTCTGTATCTACCGTATTTACAGTGTTAACACTATCTATTTCAAATTTAGAGTTTTTTACATCCTCGTTTTCATTTTCTACATCTATGTTTGTACATTCAAAATCGTTCTTGCATTGCAGAAAGTCCTCTATCTGATCGTCATTTCCAAACACTTGCCAATACCTGATATTATCGGGCACTGTCGGTCTGCATTTCACTTCAATAGTGTATGAGCGAGTTTGGCGGAAAGGAATCTTGTAGGACGCAGCTGACGTAGCTAACCCATCGGCCATAATATTCTGTCCTCTTGGCATTACCTGTAAGTCAACCTCATTAAAGCATTTCAAAGCATCAAGAACAACATTCCTATAGGCTCTAAGGCATAGGTGTTTAGCAGCATACTCGCCTTTAATTTTATTGATTATTAATTCAGAGTCACCCCTTACCATTATTTGCTTAGCACCAACTTTTTTCAACAGCTTCAGACCGAGCATTAAAGCTTCATACTCAGAAACGTTGTTAGTGCAGTGGAAATTTAACTTATAGGAATGCTTTTCTGAATACCTTTTTCGATGATTATGCAACCAGACTCCAGCTCCTGCTCCCTCTTTACTCACAGCTCCATCGAAATCCATACTCCAGAAATCAGCGGGGAAATCTTCTGTGATTACATTTTCCATCTTTGCTGCTTCGCCGCTTTCTGGACCTTCATCTTGACTAGCTACATCTTCTATCAGCTGAGTATCTTGCTCTTCAGTATCAACATCATTGTACAAGATGAATGAATCTAAATCTGAATGGGCAGAGTAAAGGGGGTAATTATGAGGTTTCTCTTGACTAATGACCATATATTTCATCAGTGTTTCTCGGTATAACCTCCTCTGTTGTCCAAACACTGGGATAGTGGCGTAAGACATATCCAGCTGCAGGGTTCCTTTCAACTTGGCTCCCCAAGAATGGGACAACAACATACCATACTTTGGTGGGATGTCTGCAACCACCACGTCCATTACCATGCTTTTTGAAGGGATCTGAACCAGGGTGATGCAGAGGTCTTTAATCAGACCAATACATTTGACTTTGCTGGAGTCAAACAAATGCAGATCTTTGTAAGGCCTAGTAACCTCCAATCCCAGTTTTTCCATTACGGCTTTAGGCATCAGATTATGTGAGGCACCAGAGTCCAGCATGGCATTATGCAAGATCAAATCATGTATGTTCAAACTGATGTAACAGGGAGATACATCACCGGTATCATCTCGTCCATCCACTTCAGGCCCGAAAAGGAGTTCGGGATGATCATCAGTGAGGTTCACAGTGTCTGAATGTGTCACTGATCCAATAGTCAAGGCCTTGGTGCCTATATCAGGTTCAATTGCTAATGCTTTTAGTACTTGTGAACAATAACTGCTTCTGCTTATCAACTCTGTAAGTGAGATAGGGATTTTAATTTTTGCCAATTCTCCCTCCAGGCTGAAAGGTACAGGAGTTCGGGTCTGATTCGTTGATTCTGATTGATCCACCATATTCTTCCGCTCAGAAGTACTAGGTGAATTAACATGTGCAACTTCGGGTTGTGCTGGTCTTTTCAGTATCGTGATGTTTTTCTTCACCGAAACATCGGTCTTACTTTTCTCAGGAGTTTTTTTATCAGTAGTCGGTTTAGGGGTTTTCTCAGTCTCAGCTACCTTCTACGTTTCAATTATCTTTTTCGAGGAATTTCCTTCAGTTTTCTTACTTCACAGATTGTATTGATGATGCACTTCCAAAATAGGGTTCTCAAAAGCTTGTTGTCCTGCATCCTTGGCCTCCTCACTTATCTTTGTTTGATTTAGAAGAAAGAGTTCCTGCTCTTCTTGGGTGAGGAAAATGGCCTCATTATCATGAATACCCATGAGGTTAATGTGAGTGTCTTCCAACTCTTCAATGACCTCTCCCCCTTCATCAGCATAGTTTTCCTATAGAGGAGGTCTGATCGGCTGATCTGGGCCCCGTTGCTCTCTTTGATCTCTTTGATCTCTTTGATCTCTTTACCTGATTGGAGGAGGGTTTCTTCTAAAATTGGGATTTCGAATCTGCGGGGCAGGCATGTTGTCTCTCGGAGGATTTCTGTCTGAAATACTCGCTCTTTTATCAGTAATTCCAAACTTCTGACCACAAAATCTAATTTGGAATCATTGTTTGACGTAGAAGGTTCTTCTTTGATCGTGACTCTCCTTTCTGACCTTTGACGGGCCCGTTTCGCTAACATATTAGCCTCCACACTAATAGCACTTTTTTGCATTTCCTCTAGGGTGGCATCATTTCTCTATCTTAATTGGTAAGACATGTCAGCATCAAATCCATCAGGGAATTTAATCAATGCCAAACCCTGGGGAGGTTTGATTTCCATTAGGATAGCATTATACAAGTTGTTAAAACGGGTGCAATAATCTTGTACTGTCTCCCCCTGATTTCTTTTTATATTCTCATATTCTGACAATATCTGGAGAGGGTTTTTCTTTACCTCCCACCGGTCAAGAAAGCTTCTCTGGAACACGACAAGGTCAGGGATTGATGCGGCGGGTAAGGATTTGAACCATTTTTTACGTCCCCTGTCAGACTCTGGGTGAACAGTCTCATTTGAACGTCAACTTCGTCAACTTCTTGCAAATCCAAGTAGTCGTTCATTTTATCCACGTGTTGTTGTGCGTTTAATGTTTCGGTTGCGTCAAACTGTGGAAGTTTGGTCTGGTAGTCTTGGGGCATGGCATGTAGTGGTGCGACTAACACCAAAGGGGCATATCGAGTGGCCATGACGGGTGGAGGAGGTGGGACGACGACCTGGGTGGTTGGAGAGGTAGTGACAGAAGACGAAGTCGATGAGGGACTAGGTAGCACTGAGGTAATGATTTGTAGTATATTCGTGGGAGACAAGACTTCGGGGGTTCGAGGTTGCAACGCAGTTGGGTCAAAGACGAGCTTAGACGCAAAGGTTTCAGACCATTTTCTAACCAGGTTTCACAGCGGAAGAAGATCAAGATCAAGGTTTTGAGGGAGGTCTGGTCCTCCGGAAAAGGAAGGAGGCTTATGAGGGGGAATATGACTCGCTGAACTGGTAGCTAAGGTCTTTTGCCTCAACAACTGCTCGGGATTATCTATCGCAGTAGAGGGTTCCGGGTCTGGATGAGATCGAGTGTGAACTTTCTTGGGAGCCAGAACTTTTTTGGGTTTTTATATATATATATTTTATATTTTATTCCCTGGTGAAGGAGGCTAGGGGCGATTTCTACGTTGACGTCGTATAGCTTCCAATTGTTCCTGAGTAGCTATGTCTCGTTCAATGGCTTCCCATGAATGTTCGAGTTCTTCCCAGTTATTGGCGTTTTTGAGGATTATGTCAAAAAGGTTTGACGCAATATGCGTTTGATTCGCTAGTCCGGGATCGATATTAGGTCGTACTGCTGCAGGGACAGTCATAGAGGAACATTAAGAGTGGGAAAAGTTTCAAAGGGAGATTCTGAAAATAATATGTACAGAGTTAATCAACCTCTAATCATTTCTTTCTTCTCAGGGTCAAACTTTCTTTAGGGGAGAGAAGAGTGAGGTATTCAATTTCAGTTCCTCCCCAGTGGAGTCACCATTAATGTTAGCACTCTGTAATTTTCCTAAGGCTGCTGAGGCAATCACAGAGGTAACCTCAAACCGCTTCGAGTCTTGGATCTATCCCTCCAAGACTCATAGAGAGATCTCTCTTTTAGATTTAACTTTGTTTGTAATAGGACTAATGTTAGGATAGCTATAAAAGCACTGAAAATATAGAGTTTTGGTTTTGGTTTTTAAATGGTCAGTTTGGGACAGCAAGGAGAGCCATTGGGAAAATGGGGTTTGCGCTTTAAACAATGTGATTCAATCTCAGATATGGACAAATCTCTTTCACAAGGCAAGGTAGCAACAATATTGGATCGAATTAAGTGTTGATGGCGTTGGTTTGAGGAAGGAATAGGTGAGGAAAAAGATAGGAAAAGGAGCATTTAAGAATTCCTAAACTAGCCTTTTAGAAGATCAACATAAAGATTATCAGAAGCTGAGAAACAAAGTATCTGCTGATAAATTCTGCTTCTACTACTCTCCTTCTGACAATAAGAACTGAAAACACAATGAAAGATAACAAGAAAACATTTAACAGGGAGAAACTCCACCAATATCACCACACAAGAATCCTGTAAAAGAAGCAGACACATCACTGATATATCATTAAAAATTACAGAGGAGTTATCTAGCTAAAACACAGCCCTCATCCAGCAAAGAAAATGAGAATTAAAGGGCTGGACCTCTCACACAGGTCGAGCCAGCAAAAAAATGCTTCACTGCCAGGACCCTCTCGTCCTCAGTCCCAGTCGAACCCCCCTTCTATCTTTTACAGCTCTATATATAATAAAAATCCCCCCCAGCCCTCAAATATTTGGGCCTTAAATCTGTATTCTAAGAATAGTAAACAGTTACAATAGTTGACACCTGTAGCAGATGGTTTCCCCTAACAATCAAGACAACAAATTAACTGGAAATTAAATTGGCATCTGGCTTGGTTGTCCTGAATTGCTGAAGGTTGTTGATGCTGTATAGGCAGTTGGATAAGCGGTGCTCCAACCATTTCCTGAAGTATAGGACGTATCTGCCACCTCTGTCTAACTGCTGACTGGAAAAAAGGAAACCTCTGCCACCTGTGACTGCATCATGAAATTGATTAGATCGACCCCTGTGAATAAGCCTGATAAATTGGCCTCTGTGAGTTCATGAGGAACATTCTCACTAGAGCACATGCTATCTCGAGAATCTAGAACACATGCAACATTTGAAACTTCTGAAACGTTTTCATTTTTCAGTGGCCTCATCAGTTACATTCTGCAAGGGAGTAAATGACCATTGATCTTTAGTTGGTTGATCCTTACCTACCAAGCCTTCTAGTGATCTAATGCTAAATCTATCCTCAACATCGAGCAAGGACATCCCCTCCATTCTCTTTTTAGAATATGTCTCTTTCTCTCCTTTTCTACAATTATCTCCCCCCACGACAACACTGCCCTTTTCATTGTAATTCCTGCTGTCAATTTGAACTTCACTTGAATAATCTCTCTGCAGTAATAGTTTTTAATGCCTGCTACTTTTATGTAAACATGAATCAGGGGAGTCAACTGTATGACAAGGCACCACAATCCCTGCGTTTGGTGACCAAGGTTTGCCTACTGAAAGTGGGTAAGATTTCGTGTATAACAGAGGCTGAGACTCAGATCGAGAACGCGAAGAGCGTGGCTGTGAGCCAAAAAGAGATCGAGAACCATCTCTGTTATTTACATCATCATGCTTTCTTCTTTGATGCTCCATTTGACCAGTTTTTCTAAAATTTAGGCGTGGCCTATGACTCCGTTTCTCTTTGTGCGTTCTTGTTCTAACTGTTGCATGTCCTCTTACTGTTTCTTTCATTTCATCCTCTCTTCTAGTTTGCATGTGAATGTGGCTTTCCTTAAAAATCTGAATCTTGTTAAATGTTGATGGAATTCTCACACCTATTTCCTTTCTTCCCACCAAGTTCAAGTGGAGAAACTGGATGCTCTTTGCTTCCAGAAGAACGATCGCTTTGGCCAGATGAAAGAGATTACTGATGAGAATTGTGAGGCCCATCACCGTGCTTCTTTCGACCAAAACTCTGTTTTTGGTTTTACCTATAGGAAATCACAATGCATTTTCAACCAGAGATGCATTGTTGTTGTCTTCAATACACAAAGATTGACTGGCCTGAACATGTTCTTGCTTAGTTTCTGGTAATCCAGTAGAAGTTGCTCCACCCTCTTCTTCCAGTTTATTATCTTGGACAACCGAGTCCTCTTCCAAGTTTTCAACATCATAATTAAACTCATAACCCTCACTTATATCAAGTTGAGAGAGTACTTCAGGGTCAACATCTTTCAGAACATTGCGCATATAACGCGTGCTTGAAACTCGCACCCTAAAGACACTGGAATTTGAGTCGTCTTCATTACAGGTGGGAGCTTGTAGATTAGATGCGTCATAAGCCTTGACATATGATGGTATGGATTCCAACTTAGGTTTCCTGCAGGGAGAGAAGGCTGAACCCCCACTGGAAACCCTAACTTGCCTTAAATGCGTGAGATAATTGTAGCCATCATCGGGAGAAACGAGCTCTATGATTTCTTTTCTGATGTGATCAGGCAGAGGGCCTTGGCCTTGTCTGTTGTTCCATCCATAGGGCTTCGAATGAGTGTTCTTATATTTATCTTCTGTGTTTTCATTGATGCAGATGCGTGGCTCTCTGCAATCGACGCCTCGAAACTGATTCAAACACATGGCAGAGAGCTTTAAACGCTGTGTTTAATATATTTTTTATGCTCCGCGGGTGATATCCCACATTCATATGGTAGATTGAACTTTGAGTGATTATATTAATCAACAGTTACATAGCTGATCAGAATCTGGACCAGGGGTCAAATTTTACCTCAAAAATCAAAGTTCTTGGAATTGCCTAAAAACAAATGGGTTTGTAGCCCTCGACGTCACGAACCTAACGCAATTCGTTTTGTCTCAAACGGACATAGGGAGAGAAAGTTATCGCATTCTGTTCGAATTGCCAAACAGGTAAAAAAATGTGCTGACTGGGCAGGCCGTACTGCCACGTGGCAGGGCCGTACAGTGATGACGTGGCAGACGTACAGGTGACGTGGCACAGTTATATTGGTTGGCAGTTGGATGAATTGTATGGTGACACGTGGCGTATTATTGGCAAATTGAAAGGTGCCACGTGGCCCAATGAAGGGCTGCCACGTGGCACCCCGAATTTTGACTATGTAGTCTTGGGTTCAAAATTTTTTGGAGTCGACCGGATTTGAACCGGTGACCTCTCCACATTCAACGACTTCACGAATTTGCACTAGCCAACTTACCGCCTTTTATTTCTTGTTAACAATACGAGAAATATTTTATATGAATTAAGCTTTAAGTTATGGTCGGCGAGGGTAGGGTTGGGGCCTAGCCCCAGCCCTGGGTTTCGGCGTATTACCATACGACCACAGTATATATGAAAATGCGCGCGGGGGTGTTTTGGTATGACACCCGGTTCCATTGCCATGCTATGTGACCGAGCCTTTTGTTAATGGCGCGCGGGGTTCATTTTATTTAAACGTTGGTATGGTTATATTAATAACCATTGTTTATATATTACGATTATGCGCGCGGGAGGTGTCAAACTCAGCCACGGTTACCGTTTATGTTACATGTGACCGATACCATTAACGAACGGTTGGCGCGTTGTTGGAGCGGGAGTCCGCCTTCTTTGGCAATTTTGCTATTTTTAGCCAAACTACTCCAATTTTAGTGGAGTTTGTTGAGGAAAAGAAGGGAAGTTGGTTTTTGGCATAAATGGAGCTAGGGAAAACCTTTCTTGACGAAATTTTGGTCGTTTTTGGGTCTCTTCGACCTTCTGGAGCCATTGGAGCAGGTTTTAGAGCCATTGGAGGCCATTTGCAGGTGTTTTTGCTTCAGGGAAGCTTTCAGGGCCACCAGGGCCATTTCAGTGTCGGAGCTGTTTGGACGCTATGCTCAGCCATTTTTGGTGATTCAAAAGCCATGTTCAGCTAATTTCGACCTTCTGAATCTGATGGCAGAGGTTTCAGAACCATTTGAGGCCATATTCACATCCAAATTCTC
>JZKD02S1905963.1:516251-530476 GCA_000966675.3 Picea glauca | reverse complement strand
TATGAATCCATGCTCTCGTCCACTGTCATATATCTGTCCAAACCTGCTAAGTTTTCTTATGAATCCATCTCTTCCCATATTATCCAAAACTCTACTGCAAAACTTTCCATAATGTTGACCCATTTGTCACTGTACTATCATGAAGTATTCACTACTGCAACTAATTTTACTTCTGCTAATTGACTGCTTTGGATTTGTCTATTCAAAATCTACAAGCTGCTCAAATGATGGTTCTTTGGTTTGTCACAGCTATCGCATAGACTCCCCTATCTAATATTCATGTTACCTGGGAGTCTCTAATTCAAATGGCTCAGAAACATTCCTGGTCTGATGTGTATGCATCATCATCTTCATTGGTATATTCATCATCTCTCTGATCTTTGACTTCTTTCTTTCTGTCTGTGGATTCATCTTCACTACAATTTCTGAAAGTACATTCTCTTGAACATGTTCCTTATCTACCTATCCTTCTTTTCTTTCAGTTGTTTTCCAAACCTTTTTGTATCTAACATCTTTCTTTTTCTCTGTAGAATTTTCTTCATCTCATTTTATTTCCAATATTGCGATCTTTGGGACCTGGTCTTTGTTCACCTGTTCTTCATGTTTTTTAATCCATACTTTCCTACATCTGATATCAATGTTCTCTTTCATGGAAGTATCGATCATGCTTTTACAATCACTAGCTATGTGTCCATAGTTATGACATTTGTAACATTCAATGTTACGTGGGGCCACATAGAAATTTCTTGCTTGAACATTTCTTTTATAATCCCTGCAATCTGCAACCTTATGTCCAAAGTTAGTACAATAAAAAAAATGACCATAAAAGAAATTTGCATACCTATGAGTGATTGATATTATTTGTGGCGTAGTCCTTATGAATTTTTTCATTGACTAATCATGATCATGATTGAAGCTTCTTTGTGGCTTGAACATGGATGGTCTTCTTGAAGATGTATCTTCAATAGTTTTCTTAGATTCTAGTTGACCATGATTCCTTCCTTTGAGTACTTCTGCATAACTCTTTTTATTTTCTCCATTCTTCTTTTCTAGCAACCTAAAGTGTTTCTCTTCATTCTCTATAACTGATGTGGATGTTTTTGTCTCTTCAACGTTCTTGTTGAGCTTGGCGATTTTACTTCTCAATGTGACAAATTCTTCTTCAAGCTTCTCAACCTCTTCTTCTTTTTTCATTATCCGAGATGCTATGACTTCTTTTGTTCTTTTCACTTCTTCAAGCTGAATTTTTAATGTGATTATTTATTCTTCAAGTCCTTTCTCTTCTTGACAAAACTCTGTCTCAAGATGATTTAGATCGTTAGTTCTTTCCTTAAGATGATCTATCAATATCTTCTCTCTCATTTTTGTTTTTTCCTTCTACGCTTCTATGTTGGCTTCCAAATACTACTTTTGATATTCAAGATTTTCTTCGATCTTTCTGGCTTCTTCTAGATGAGTTATTAAGTTCTTGTTGACCTATTGGGATTCTTAAAAAATGTGAACACTTTCCTTTTGTTTCATCAATTCTTTCTTGAGTGACTTTCCTTTTGTTTCATCAATTCTTTCTTGAGTGACTTTTTTTCTTATCTTAGTTCATCTAAAGCACTAATCAATTATTCTTCATAATTGTCTTCCTTTTCAATTAGTTTTTCTGTCTCATTTCCTTCATGGCATTCTCTTTCAAGATGTCCACATTTTTCACAATTAAATCAAAACAACATACCTTTGGTGATTATGTACTCATCATCTTCTGAGTCTGATTGGTGAACATGATTCTTCTTAATCTGTATCTACATCTTCTTTGGCATTTTTTGAATCTGTGATGGGTGAAGAATATATATCATGTAACTTATCCCAAAGTTATTTCGCTGATGAAAATTTACCAACCTTTTCTCTTACCGGATTAGGTAATCCTTCCCAGATGAAATACATTGCTATTTTGTCATTCTTCTTCAATTCCTTCTTGGTTGCAGTCTTTGCCCTTTTTGAAATATCATATCCTGTAACAACTGATATCCAAATATAATGTCCCCGTGCCTGTAAAAATACTTTCTTCCTTCTGCTCCACATCTCATACTTTAAACCATTCTGACCATTAAACATTGGTACTCAATTCTCATAATAATCTGTGATCTCCTTCCAGTGGTTAAATTGTTTTTTGAAGGAACCTGCTCTGATACCAATTGTTGGATTACTGAGAGGGGGGGTGAATTAGTAATAGAGAAATTTAATCTGTTTTCACCATAAAATGCAAGTGTTATATCAATTTAGAATTATCATCCAATAGTTGCAAAGTAAATAAACAATGAAAAAATGAGCAATCACACACATACACAATACACCAGTGTTTTACGTGGAAACCCAAAGAGGGAGAAAACCACATAATTATTTTTCTTATATATCTTTAAGAATTACATTCATTGGAATCACCAACTTCCTTTGTTTTCCATCTACAATTGGAAGGAGGCTTCAACCCCCTAGTTTCTCAGGCTACAACATGAAGGAAGCCCCAAATCCCCAATTCTCTGGCTACAACCAGAAGGAGGCTACAACCCCCTAGTTTCTCTGGCTACAACCCGAGGGAAGCTCCAACTCCCCAATTCTATGAATACAACCAGAAGGAGGCTACAACCCCTTATGTTCTCTGGCTACAATCAGAAGGTGGCTAAAACCACCCGTCCTTGCCCCGTCCAACCACCATGGCGTAGAAGTAGAATGATGGAACCACTGTCACACTATCACTGTGAGATATACTATTGTAAACCTGTACTAATCAACCTGTAACAACCTATACCAATAACTTGTTCCAACATGTACCATAAATAAATGCATCAACCATCCACCAAACATGTACAAATAACCTCTCACAATAACCTATCCAAACAACTTGTAATAAACGTGTACCATAAACAAGTGCATCAAACATGCACAAACCTGTACCATCAACGAGTGCATCAACCATGCACCAAATATGTATTAATCATACATCAAATACACATAAAATATGACGCATCAAGAAGTGCCAACATCATCAACTATACACCTCATGTATGTGCCAACTCATCAACTACTTGTCTCAACCATGTACCCAACATGTACCTCAACCATATACCAAATACATATACCAATATAACCATCAAAAGTTCTCTAGCAATACATCATGCTATCCATAACCAAATACCATAAACCTTTACATCAAACCATGTTCCATAACCTCACTTTTATGTAGCCTCAAGGATGTATCATTCATAAGCCAATCATATACCAATACCACTAACAAGTGTCTCTCACAATGCACCACAAGATATGTCAATAAATCAAACTAAGTGCACTCATAATATACTTCAATACATCTTCCTCAAAACCATTCTACAACAAGCCTTAAACTTCCAAGAGCGCATCCAACATATTTACAAGGAAAACCCTCAATTAGATTCATAAGTTCAACACTACACATATGAAAACCATACCTTTTTCTTCTTGTAGCATCCTGTTGCAACGATTTTTCTGCTGCACTTTTTCTGCCGTGGTTTTTCTTCCGCACTTTTCTTGCCATGATTTTCCTACCGCATTTTTCCTGCCATGATTTTCCTGCTGCACTTTTTCTTCTGCACTTTTTCTGCCGCGCTTTACCTACCACGATTTTCCTATCACACTTTTTCTGCCGTGGTTTTCTTGCTGCACTTTTCCTGCCACACTTTTTCTGTCACAGTTTTCCTGCCGTGATTTTCTGTTGCACTTTTTTTTTCCGCAGTTTTCCTGCCACGATTTTTCTGCCGCACTTTTCTCTATCAATAATACCTGCCCAAATAACCTTTCAAAATATATATATTCAATGATATTCAATAGGTGATTAAATGAGATACCTTTTCCTCTTATTTATACTTTTATGTAGCTTTCTCAAGGGGTTACCTTCTAACCATCTTAACCCACTTTCCTTATTTCAGGGCTAACCCACTTCTAACCACTTGTCTACTTAGTAATTTCTCCATTAACTTTATTATTTAAATAATTTCTTTTGTATCGACTTTGACTTATAGTACACTCATCACTTCACTTTATTATTTATCTTTTAACCATCTTAAACCACTTTCCTTATTTTAGGGCCAACCCACTTCTAACCACTTGCCCACTTAGTAATTTCTCCATTAACTTTACTATTTAAATAATTTATTTTGTATCCACTTTGACTTATAGTACACTCATCACTTCAATTTATTATTTAAATAATTTCTTCTTTGCAACCACTTTGACTACTTCGACCTTTTGGGGCTTCTAGATGACTCATGAGGGTTCTTCAACTTCACATGGCCATAACTCTCTAACCGTGAGGAGTTATGTGGCATTCCACATACCACTGGAAATGGCATGACATGTACTATCCATATAGAATAGTCTTACCTTCAAATATATTAAAACTCATACAATTATACATCAAAAAAATTTGGGTCCATTACCCAAACCTTTGTGCTACCAGAATTCGCTACTAGACTTTCTTCAAGGGTTGACATCAATGACAACCAACCCAAATAATCAACAGATACCTTCCCTTTATTAATGAAACAACAAACGTTAGAAACAATCAATGATATCGACGTTTCATTTTAGTGACTTCAAAACAAAGATATGTGCTACTAAAGACAAGCAAAGATACAATTATAGTAGCAACAATGTATCCAGAAATTGCAAGTTTTGATGACAAGAAGGATATAAAGACTTTTCAATTTGATAGTATTTTGTCACTCACAATTTCAAGATTAAAAGAAAGTCAATAAATGACTTAAATGGATGTCCAAACATTTATAACAACATTAATTGATGATGATGACATCAATAGAAACCACTTTAGAAAAGTATTGTAATAAAGCAACAAGACAACTACTTCAACATCCAATGATTATAGTTTGCTTAGTAAAAATGTTTAGTGGTTTTATGGATAGTTTGAGGAGTGTTAAGGGGCCGCAATGATGGTTGTAACAGTAGTTACAACAACAACAAAACCCTCATACAACTTCATAAATTTGCACCTAGAACACTAGAAAAGGGATGACTAAAACCTTAGAATGATAACACCTAGGCAAATGCAAATTTTTGGGTTAGTTTTAAGGGTTAGTATGCGGATTAAGGCTGCTAAATAGGGCTATAATAGAAGTTATAGCAGCGGTAATATGGTTGTTATTGTTAGTGAAAGTTTCAAGAAGATGTGTTGAAAGTTTATTTGGTCTCATTCATCCACAAGAGTGTAAAAATCAGTGCCTTTTAGGGCTTATGGAGTCAATAATAGTAACAATATCACTTGGGAAATATAATAATGATAATTCTTATCCAAGGGAAGAAGTAAATGCAAGAGGTGTTGGCACTTCGAGGTCTCAATCATTTGCCCCTTTTAAGGGATGTTTTGCTAGAGAGTAGGCACTTCTAGTCCCTAGCGTGCCTTCCTTCCTTAACGTTTTTGAAAGACAATTTAGTTGGTGAAAAGAATGATATTACTAGAGAGCTAGCACTTTAGGGCTCTAATAATCACTCTTAAGAAAATTTACAATTGGCAAGATAAAGCTAGTAGAATAGTTATAGAGAGAAAGAAGAATTTGTTGTTTAGATATGAAACAAGTAAATTTTACCACAAACATTCATAGCATGAATAAAAATGCATATTTTCCACTTACTTCACTAAGAATAATCAATTCAAACCCTAATTGAAGACCATTCCACCATGAAAAATGCCAAAATACACCACCATAAAGCTCTCCCAAGAGGTGCACACTAGTTATTTTAGCCAACAACCCTTAAAGAGGGAAAAAATTCCGGAACACCACTTGTGTGTGATGAGTTCTAATGATCAAAATGAATGTACTTTATGTTTATTTATACAAAAGTTTGACCTTTAATTAATTTTAGGTCAAAATTAAGGCCGACCTGGCCAATTTACAATAAGATCCAATTTTCACATAATAAAAATTAATTAGCATCTAAATACACCTCCAAGGGTGATGTCATACCCTTCTAGGGTGACATTGAGGCCTAAAGGTTGAACGTTGAGCCTAAAATGTAGAGTTCTTAGGCTCTAGAGACCCCAAATATACCCACACGTGCCAACAGGCTCATAAATGCCTCCAAAATGAAAAACCCTAGCTTTGGATGAAATCTAGGGTCATGATGGTGACACACAGGGCCCTTAAGGGCCAACATGCATGTGGAAGAGCAAGGTGCCCCTGGGTCTAGGTCTTCCAGGGTGCCTCTAAAGGAAACATCCTTCTTTTTTCTAGTGCAAATATTTAATTTCTTCTTACCCCTGGCTAGGGTTACAACATCCATATGTCGGATTTAATCCCCCACGAAAATCTGAGCTAATCATTCCCTCATGTGTTCCTGTCCACCGGGAAAGGTCCCGCAACAACAACAAGTACACCCTCTAGGGGTTCATAAGTCACAAGGATCATAACATGTAAATCACATCCAATAATTAAATTATCCAAACATATGCATATAACCCCCCTTAACCCAGACAAATGCTCAAAGACGTTATGCAACTCGACAAGTTAGGTTTGATAAGGTCTCAGGGTGTCCTATTGGGCTAACCTCTCTTAGGTTTGGGTTCTTTCCCAGGTGGGATCCAATCAAAGTCATGTAAGTGTATGAGGTGGAATAGGGTAAGTATTTAGGCATGGGGTGCATGTAATAATGGGGAAATGTAAAGTCTTACACGTGGGTGCCTTTGTAGAGGGAAACTTGCACCTTGTCATAAATGAAATTGTTTCCTAGCCCATTCATTGTCTTTTATTCTTATCTTTATTTTTTATTATCCTTTTATTTCAATGGAAAAGTTGAGGGCCACTGTCCTGTCTTGATGACCATAAGTGACAACGTTATCCACAAACACTTCACATAAATGAGAAGTTTGTCTCGTGATAAGAACCCCTTTCTCTTGGCTATTCCACCAAGAGACACTACCTTGGTTTGATGGCCAAATAGGTGGTAGTGTCATACCACTACATGCCCATGGTCATAATAGGTCAGCTTGTGATAAGGCCTCTTGTCCATCAAATAGTACCTTGAGTGTTTATGTATCTTATGGGTCCCGTTTTCTTACTAAGAAGCTTTTCACTGATTTCTCGGGGATCCTTGGGAGAAGCATCTCAAAGGTTTCAACATTGGATTTTAAATCTTGCCAACTANTAGTTTTAAGGGTTAGTATGCATATTAAGGCTGCTAAATAGGGCTATAATAGAAGTTATAGCAGCGGTAATATGGTTGTTAGTGTTAGTGAAAGTTTCAAGAAGATGTGTTGAAATTTTATTTGGTCTCATTCATCCACAAGAGTGTAAAAATCAGTGCCTTTTAGGGCTTATGGAGTCAATAATAGTAACAATATCACTTGGGAAATATAATAATGATAATTATTATCCAAGGGAAGAAGTAAATGCAAGAGGTGTTGGCACTTCGAGGCCTCAATCATTTGCCCCTTTTAAGGGATGTTTTTCTAGAGAGTAGGCACTTCTAGGCCCTAGCGTGCCTTCCTTCCTTAACATTTTTGAAAGACAATTTAGTTGGTGACAAGAATGATATTACTAGAGAGCTAGCACTTTAGGGCTCTAATAATCACTCTTAAGAAAATTTAGAATTGGCAAGATAAAGCTAGTAGAATAGTTATAGAGAGAAAGAAAGATTTGTTGTTTAGATATGAAACAAGTAAATTTTACCACAAACATTCATAGCATGAATAAAAATGCATATTTTCCACTTACTTCACTAAGAATAATCAATTCAAACCCTACTTGAAGACCATTCCACCATGAAAAATGCCAAAATACACCACCATAAAGCTCTCCCAAGAGGTGCACACTAGTTATTTTAGCCAACAACCCTTAAAGAGGGAAAAAATTTCAGAACACCACTTGTGTGTGATGAGTTCTAATGATCAAAATGAATGTACTTTATGTTTATTTATACAAAAATTTGACCTTTAATTAATTTTAGGTCAAAATTAAGGCCGACCTGGCCAATTTACAATAAGATCCAATTTTCACATAATAAAAATTAATTAGCATCTAAATACACCTCCAAGGGTGATGTCATACCCTTCTAGGGTGACATTGAGGCCTAAAGGTTGAACGTTGAGCCTAAAATGTAGAGTTCTTAGGCTCTAGAGACCCCAAATATACCCACACGTGCCAACAGGCTCATAAATGCCTCCAAAATGAAAAACCCTAGCTTTGGATGAAATCTAGGGTCATGATGGTGACACACAGGGCCCTTAAGGGCCAACATGCATGTGGAAGAGCAAGGTGCCCCTGGGTCTAGGTCTTCCAGGGTGCCTCTAAAGGAAACATCCTTCTTTTTTCTAGTGCAAATATTTAATTTCTTCTTACCCCTGGCTAGGGTTACAACATCCATATGTCGGATTTAATCCCCCACGAAAATCTGAGCTAATCATTCCCTCATGTGTTCCTGTCCACCGGGAAAGGTCCCGCAACAACAACAAGTACACCCTCTAGGGGTTCATAAGTCACAAGGATCATAACATGTAAATCACATCCAATAATTAAATTATCCAAACATATGCATATAACCCCCCTTAACCCAGACAAATGCTCAAAGACGTTATGCAACTCGACAAGTTAGGTTTGATAAGGTCTCAGGGTGTCCTATTGGGCTAACCTCTCTTAGGTTTGGGTTCTTTCCCAGGTGGGATCCAATCAAAGTCATGTAAGTGTATGAGGTGGAATAGGGTAAGTATTTAGGCATGGGGTGCATGTAATAATGGGGAAATGTAAAGTCTTACACGTGGGTGCCTTTGTAGAGGGAAACTTGCACCTTGTCATAAATGAAATTGTTTCCTAGCCCATTCATTGTCTTTTATTCTTATCTTTATTTTTTATTATCCTTTTATTTCAATGGAAAAGTTGAGGGCCACTGTCCTGTCTTGATGACCATAAGTGACAACGTTATCCACAAACACTTCACATAAATGAGAAGTTTGTCTCGTGATAAGAACCCCTTTCTCTTGGCTATTCCACCAAGAGACACTACCTTGGTTTGATGGCCAAATAGGTGGTAGTGTCATACCACTACATGCCCATGGTCATAATAGGTCAGCTTGTGATAAGGCCTCTTGTCCATCAAATAGTACCTTGAGTGTTTATGTATCTTATGGGTCCCGTTTTCTTACTAAGAAGCTTTTCACTGATTTCTCGGGGATCCTTGGGAGAAGCATCTCAAAGGTTTCAACATTGGATTTTAAATCTTGCCAACTAATTTTACCCTTTGGGCCTTTAGCCCCTTCTTCCCACAATGTAAGGTACAACCCTTCATAGCATAGCCAATCCCAATGCCCAAACAAGGATAGGGGATATGGAAGGAATAAAGATGGAATGTGGTAAGTATGGAGGGAACATATGATGACTTTTCACAGACCCACCCAGTAGAAACCTATCCTAAAGGGAAACCAACTTACGAGAGCACTGTGTTACCCTTATAGGTAGAAACAAGGAAAAGAGCATAATTTCCAAGCAAAGATCATGAAATGAAGAAGGATTACATACAACATATTCAAGTTCTTCAAAAATCAGAGTGATACATAGCATGATACTCGGACTCATTACCTCATGGAGCAAGACCCATTGCCACTTCAAGGCTAGGTTGGTGGGATGGGTACTACTACTGGTGATAAGTGAACTACATTGAAGAAAATAGGGGCCATGCTTAAGTCGCCTGGCTCTCGGTACTCCATGTATATGACCTGTGGGCCTCGAGACATGATCTCCTTAGTTATCCCTAGTCTAGGGGATAATAGTGCCAAATAAGTTCCCATGATTTTTTGGGATATGGGTAGATTTCTTGATTCCTAGTATTATGTCGTTAACTGAATAACTGAAAATACAATATGGATACATGCACAGTAAAGTCATCAATTTGTCTAATTGTTATATATATATATATATGCATTATCGTAGAGACAAATGCGTCGTGTGAGGTTTGAAAGCCTATGTTTGGCTGTTGTAATTATCCCTTGATTAATAATAATATCGATTATCATTGCCCCATGAATGTTTCCATTTAAAGGGTTTTACCATGTAAATCGATGTGTTCATTGTGTGATTGATTGCTATTGGTTTTATTTATTTTCCATTGAATATTTTTGAGTTTATGCTTCTGCTTCCCAACAAGTGGTATCATATATTTAGGTGAGGAAGCCATTGCATGAGTGAGTGAGAGATGGACGGGAGAGTTTCTACTGAATCTGTTCACAGAGATCCATGTGTTGCATGCTAGAAGAGTTTCGTTGCAGAGGAGGTGATATTTGGTGGCCTATAACAAGTATCCCATTGAAGGGGGTGATATTTGGTGGCCTATAAAAGGTATCCCATTGAAGGGGGGGATAATAAGTCCTAAAATTCAGATTGAACAGATTTTGGAGATCATCGCTCCCAAAGCCTATTGTGAGAGGGGTGATAACATGTGATCATCGCTTCTAACGATTTACAAGGAGCGATATTTTTGGCAAGTCCACCATCGTGGAAAGTCGTTGTATGCTTATGCACAATTGCATGGAGCACGAGGTATGAAAGTGCGCTTATGTTTTATTATGCATATTAAAGGATCGTGGTATAAGAGGGATCGATTTTATTAAAGATCACATTTAAATATAAATGGGTGGAGTTATAAAGGAGAAACCATTATAAATAAATGAGGTGGATGTTTAAAAGGTGGATGTTTTAAAAAGGTTTTAATATATATATTTTAAATATTATTTGTATTAAACCTTTTTTAATTCAACCTTGAAATATATAAGAATATTCCTCTGTATTAAAAAGCTTGGTTTATTATAAGTTGTGGTTTTTTGGACCGTTTCTGCTAATGGCGATAGTACAAAGTTCAAAGTTTGAGGTGGACAAATTCAATGACAAAAATAACTTTGAGTTATAGAAGCTCAAGATGTGGGATCTTCTCATACAACAAGGATTGCAAAAGACATTGGCGTGAAAGACAAAGAAACCGACATGCATGATAGATGGGGACTAAGAGGATATGGATGTAAGATCCCTCAGTACCATTCGTTTGTGTTTCGCAAATGAATTTTTTTTTAACATCACTAGAGAGGAGACAACAACAAGAGCGGTGATGGTTGAGTCACTGTGAAAGAAAAAAAAGTATTTACCTTGGAGTTGTAAAACAATTATTGATTACATGTAAATGGGCATACATCTGTAAGCCCTGGATTGGCATGTGTACCCCTAGTTTATTGGGTCACCTATGAAAATTCTAGACATAGATTTAGGTAGATTGAATATGTGGGGGCAATGTATGTTGGGTGAACCTTGACTCAGTGAAAGAGTTAACGAGTTAAATATGTTTTTTAGGTCAAAGCATGTGTTTTTATTTTTTGGGTCCATGTTGTTTGGTAGCCCGTGGTATTGTGTCTTTGAATTGCATGTAATGAAGCCTATAAAAGGTTTGGTGAACTCTATTGTAAATGGGTTTGAAGGTAAGTGGTTGAATACTTACTTGGCCGACTTGACCAGAATAGGTCAAGGGAATGTTCATGTTAAGGTGGAGCACTAAGACTCCATTGTAAAGTTACTTTAGGTGAACAAAAAATGTTCACTTGGGTTGGCTTGGAAGGATTTGGTCAAGGTTTTTTGAATGCAATATTCGAGGTGGAGAAATGTGTCTAGGTTAGAAAGGCGGGTCTATAGAAGGGTTGATGTTTTAAAAGATTTGTAGTGAAATGAACATTGGTAGGTCAATCAAGTGTTTGAGAATATATGATGAAGGCAGACTCATATCCATGGAACCTGGAAATTATTGCAAGGAAGCTGGAATCAAAGGGGCATGTTCAATAATGCCAAGTTGCAACAATAGTTTTGGGCATAAGTGGTTGTGCTATCTGGTAACTCGGTCACCAACGGTTGCAAAATAATAGAAGATTATGGAAGAGGTATGAACATGTCATCTGATGATTACTCAAATGTGAAATTATTTGGTTCTGATGCTTTTGTTTTTTATCAACATTCTAGGTAGGACCCAGATCAAACAGGTAGACATTTGATATGGTGATGATGTTAAGGGATGCAAATTGTGGGATCCTATTTCCCACAAAATCATTATGGACATAGATGCAGTGTTTGATGAATCTCCTTTTATAAAATCAAACATAGTAAAAGATGAAAGGTTCAAAGCATGACTGGTAGCATAAGGGTATTTGGAAGGTGTTGATTTCCATGAAAGTTTCTCACCAGTTGTTAAAATCTTGTTTCTATTCATCTTGTGTTAGCATTAGTTGTGTTACTTGATCTTGAGTTAGTACAACTAGATGCTAAAACTGTTTTACATGGAGTTTTTGGATAAGGAGATGTATATGGAACAACCAGAAATGTTAGTTCAAAATCACAACAGAAGATTTGCTTGCAAACTCAAGAATCATTGTATGGCCTAAGGTAACCAGGAAATGGTACAAGATGTTTGATTCCTTCGTGGTGAGACAAAGTTTACAAGAAGTGAGTATAACCATTGTGTTTATGGTATATTTATTAACTTGGTGTTAAATGTTATGCTTGTTGCAAGCACAAGTATGTTTGAGATCAATAGGTTGTCTCAATTGGTTAGGATGTTTGATATGAAGGATTTAGGACCAACGAAACAAATCTTGGGCATGGAAATACACAGAGACATGAAATATAGTAAGCTTGGTTATCACAACAAAAGTACTTGGTGGAGATACTCAAGAAATTTGGTATGAATAATGTAAAACCGGTAAAACCCCTTTGGCTTTCCATTGTAATTTTTCTTCAGGTTTATGTCCTAACTGATGAAGAAGAAAATGATTATCTGTCTCGTGTATCGTATGTTAGTAGGAAGTTTGATGTATGCAATGAAATGGTTAGTATTTCACATGCAGTTGGTGTTGTCAGTAGACTGTCATGGAAAAACCAGGTGAAGAGCATGGAAATGGGTGCTAATGATTGTGATTGGAATGTTCAAGTATTTCACATGCAGTTGGTGTTGTCAGTGGACACATGAAAAAACTAGGTGAAGAACATGGAAATGGGTACTTTAGTGTATTAGAAGCACATAAGCACAAGTATCACCTACAATGGTTGCAATGATTTAGTCTTTGGTTATGATTAAGGAGATTTTGACAAGAGGAGACCTACCTCAGGTTATGTCTTGCAAGAATGAAAGGATCTGTTGGATAAGTTTGGACATGTATAGGACGAGGTGTTCTGTGGTGACCAAAGCATTGTGCATTTGACTAACAATCCAACTTATCAAAATGGGGCAATGCATCATTTTATAAGACAGGTTACTGATGGAGGCATAGTGGTCCCTATTGGAGCAAATCATGTAGACATGTTCACGTAATAGTATTGTTAGAGAAGTTGTGGAGCTGTGTTGGTGTTTGGTTTCTCTTGGCTTGGAGGAAAGGTGATGAATAAGTTTGGGCATGATATATCAGGTAAATTGTTGTCAAGGTGGAGATTGTTGAAATGTGCCAACTAATTTCCCATGATTTTTTGGGATATGTGAGGATTTCTTGAGTCCTAGTATTATGTCGCTAACTGAACAACTAAAAATAAAATATGGATACATGCACAATAAAGTGATCAGTTTTTATAACTGTTTGATAGATGTTATATATCTATGCATTCCCGTAGAGGCAAATGCACAATGTGAGATGAGTGTGAGGTTTTCAATCCTATGTTTGGTTGTTGTAGTTCTCCCTTGATCAATAAGAATATCGATTATCATTGCCTCGTGGATGTTTCCTTTTAAAGGGTTTTACCACGCAAATCTTTGTGTTCATTGTGTGATTGATTGTTGTTGGTTTTATTTATTTTCCATTGAATCTTGTTCAATTTATGCTTCCACTGCCTAACATACATAGCGTGTTTCATTACCGACAATGACATCAACCAATTGAGTTAATCCTCGGGGTGCGTCTGATTACCGACAACGTCCTGGCAACAATGACATCAAGGATTTGAGTTAATCCTTGAGGCTATAAATGTTTGGAAACATCTCTTCCCACCCTCAGACACTTAAATGAGACTGTGATTGTTGGTTCCTTGTGAGGGCCAATCGCCCCACAAGGGAAACACATGTTACAAGCGGGATTTGAACCTGGGTGGGGAGGATAACTTCTTCTCATCTTAACCATGCAAGTGAGACCTAATGGATGTTTTTTTCAACATCTCATCCCACCCTCAAGCACTTAAGATTGAGAA
>JZKD02S1905963.1:488682-506504 GCA_000966675.3 Picea glauca | reverse complement strand
TATATCATTTCTGTGTATTGTGAAGATTATGCTGGATATTTTACTGTTATTCTGTCATTTCTAGCATTTCATTTCTGTTCTGCATATTTTATATATCTGGTATCTTGCAAAATTCTTCAATCGACCTATTCATTGCCCTTAACATATTTTGCTGGATAAATGGTGCTCTCCATACTACTCCACTTGACCCGCGATTATTGCTGCATCCTCTTTTTTAGTTGACTTGGGCGAACATTTTGAACATGGATTTTGGTTTTGCAGTGAATCAACAAAAAGCATAGCTAAAAAATTGAATACAACCCAACTTTGCTTTGCAGAGAAAAACATCGCTAGAAAAAATAATATATTATGAATTATATTGTTTGCCATAATTTAAACTCTTGTTGCAGTGCACTTGAAAAACTCAGCTCAATTGTCAGTTCTTAAAAAGAAATCATAATTATAAAACTCATAAACAAGATTTTTTAAGATATAATCTATAAACTATTCAGTAGACGCTAAAACACATTCCAAATCAGAGACTTCAAAGATGTAGTAGATTTGGATTGCATTTTTTGAGAGCTCGGTATGTTACCTAATAACTGGTGGCTTGGGTAGATCATTGCTATCGGCTACCTTAATTCTTCTCTCTCTCTCTCTCTCTCTCTCACACACACACACACACACACACACACACACACACATATATATAATTAATTCTGGAAAATATAGTTTCCTCCACCAAAAATTGAAAATTCTGTCATCTTTAACATGAATGATCATCAAATTAGTTATACAAAGCTTGCCAATAAAGGCATCTACAAAGTCTCCTAGTAGAGCTAATGACTTACACACAACAAGTTTATAAAAAATTCCAATTTTTACAAGTTTAGATATATACATCCTCCATTCCAAAGATGTTCATGCACAACAAACAGAGAAGAAGATCAGATAACACTTGTCTTTTTTTTTTTTTAAGCATCACGCCTTGATAGGCTTGACATGACTGTGCAACACCTGTAGTGTTATTGCTACCATAAACATCTTAGTAAACCCTGTATATATTTTATATAATTCATTAATGCATTATATATTTGAGGGTGTTTTATGCCAAGTCACTAATTATATACATGTTTACTCGTCTCGATATACCTGTGTATATTAAATACACAATTCAAAATCTCAATATGCTTTATGGTGTGTTTATTAGGTTCCTCCATCTTACTTTTGGAATTGGCATTAATATTATATTTGTGTTTTCTCTTTTTCTTGTGTATGCATTTATCTATAACATGGGTGTGAAAATATTTGAAGTAGGTTTTAGTAAGAGTAATATTTAAGGGTGAGTTTAAGTTAATGATAGTCTCTTGAGATGTGTTAGTGATAATGTAAATATGGAAGAACAATACTTTGACTTGAAAAGATGACTCAAAGTATTTTCACAATTAATTTGAATATGGTGTAAGAAGATGAAATTAGGAAATCAAATTAACTTCTAAAACATATAATTTTAGTTATAAAAATTTGTATCACTATACGAAATTCTTTGAACATCTAACTAATAGAATATTTTAAAATAATTTCTAATGTTAATTTAAAAAATAAAATAAGATATGAAAGTGAGCAAAATCATGAGATGGCCAGCTTTAACCCAAGGTTTGACCAACTTAATACAATCAAACCATTTTTTTTTAAAGATTTTGGATCTTGGTTTATATATGTATATTTGTATTTTAAAATGATGAAATATGTCTGAAAAAAAATAAAAATAGTGAACAATATTATTATTATTTTTTTCAAATATTTGGAATTTGTATATAGCTAAGGATTTTTGTAGCCTATTTAAAAATAACTTGAAAATAAAGATACTGAAAGGAATTTAGAAACTCTCCCTTAAAAAAAAATTGAATTTCAAATTAATGCATGCAATATTTTTTAACATAAAACATATTTTAGTAAATTTGCCATAACTTTTTAGGTGGACATTCATTTTTGGCATTATTTAGCTAGTTTATGTTATGATTTTTTCTTATTTTCAAAAGAATCTAGAAATGAATATATTTGGTCCATGATGATATCTCAAACCACCACATAGTCGCTCTAATGGAGATATTTGGCCTCCAATGGCAATATGGGTGTTCTTAGGAGGTTTTTCACATGAGGGATAGGTCTCAAGGGCTTGACCATTGCAAGGGGAGAAAAAAAATGGCAATAAGGCTTCTAGGGCTCATGGGCTATGAGTAAGGCTTCAAACCATCATACAAGCCCTTTAAGGGGGATATTTGACCCCCAAGTAGAATATGGTTGATATTGTAATGTATTATATAGTAAGGATGGGTATCAAGGCCTTTCCAATATGCAGGGGAGGAAAATAAGGCCATAGATGAACCTTCTAGGGACTAGGGGCCATGAATAAGTCTACAAACCACAAAACATGCCATGTATAAGATGTCATTGTCTTTAAAGTGGGATATGGGAATCGATATGAGGTTTGTGCATTAGGGATGATTTTTAGACCATGGTT
Organism: Picea glauca; assembly: GCA_000966675.3. Taxonomy (NCBI): domain Eukaryota; kingdom Viridiplantae; phylum Streptophyta; class Pinopsida; order Pinales; family Pinaceae; genus Picea; species Picea glauca. The sequence goes on along the minus strand of JZKD02S1905963.1, from coordinate 504,001 downwards.
GTGGAGAAATGGAGGGAATAGGCCCTAAATTAATATTCTTGAACTAATAGACAATGATCAAGGCCTCAAACCACAACATTGACTCTTTAAAATGGATCTTTGGCATATAAGCAAGATATGTATGTGATCAAGATTTGTTTTCACATCAGGCATGGGTCTCAAGGCCTTGACCATAGTCAAGAAAGAAAAACAAGGACCTTATCCCATATTATGAGTTCTTGTGCACTACAAATGGTATTTAGGCATTGACAATCGTCAAGGGAGGGAAATAATACCCTTGAGTCCTAGATGAATCCTTTAGGGATCAAGGCCGTAAACAATGCCAAAAACCACATAAGATGTCCTCTATCAGGGATCATTTTACTTCGAGTGAGATATGGGTACCATTATGACATTTTTGCAACATGGATGGGTTTCAAGCCCTTAACTATGGTTGAGAGAGAAGTACATGGAATTAGACCCTAGATGAATATTTTTGGGCTAATGGGCCATGATCAATGCCTTAAATTACAACACGAGCCATATAAAAGGGATTTTTTGCATACAAGTGGGATAGGGGAACCATTATGAGTTTGTGTGCAATAGGGATGATTTTTAGAGCCTTGACCATTATCAGGGGAGGAAAATAAGGTCATTAATCCCTAAATGAATCTTATAGGTTTTAGGGGACATGGAAAATTATTCAAACCACCACAAAAACCATCTACTAGGTAGATTGGTTGTCCTTGGACCATGGTTGGGGACTTGATATCAATCCCTAGCATGGAAAAACTTGTAATGTTGTCCATATTATAATTGTGGGCTAAATATTTCATTTATAGGGCTTGTGTGGTGCTTTTAGACCCTATGCATGGTGCATGAACCATAGAAGAATATTTTAGTCCTTGTTGTAAGGGATAGTCGACTAGACCCAACAATCGACTAAGAATTAGTTGGTTGATTGTCAAAGTTGGAATTACAAGGCGGTCAAAGTATCTGTTAAGTCGACCAACCCAGGGAGTTAAGTAGTTACAATTGCATGGAAATTGAACATGTATGTATAAATAGATGGTCATCTATCAAGAGAAGTATCTTTTTTGTGTTTTAACTGACACATATATAATAAAGTGTTGTTTCTTGGGCTCTCACTACTTTGTGTATGTATTTACATATATGTATGTAACCTCTATGATTTGCTTGCTTATGTGATGGAATACTGGTAACATTCTCTAGTTTCCCCTAGATTACAACATTAGTTCTGTTGCCAGTAGTTCTGAACTTGGGCATGGAAAAGATCAAATAAATACTTTACAAGAAATATGCGAATGGTGGGAGTGAAAAATTGAAAGCTACATCAAGAATTACACAAGAATGAACAACCTCACTCTAGCAAAAGAAAGATCGCGATTTTTCTCAGAGACTCGCAAATGATTTCTGGAGGCTATCCCAGAATCCATATTCGAGTACATTAACAAATCCAGTAATGTGTAAATTGGCTTCCGATGAAAAATTAATGCTCAAGCTCACAAACGGAGGATGAACGAACTTGCACAAGTGGGTTGAAAGAATTGTCAAAGATTATATAACAGATCAAACCATTGAGGATCGAACTTCCCTCGATACATTAAAAGATAAATTCTACACTGACCTACACGAAGGATTTTTGTGCATTGTCCCAAGGCTGTTCCATAAAAAATTTCTCCACAAAGGAGTTGGTGACATTGTTGAGTACTGACCTCGACTAAGAATACCACTACTGAATAGTAACTTGGAAGAAAAAAATGAGAAGTGGGAAGAATTCCTAGAAGCAAAGTGCAAGGATACACAAGAAGCCTCATATTACTTTCTGAGCCAATAAATATGGCCATCACCGCCGACTTCAAGTAAGTCAGGGCGGTGATAGGGGGTTGGTTTATCTGTGAGACGTCGTAAGAAAAATAAGAGCATACCAAAGTTCATGCGACTAAATCATAAATGACTTCGAAAGGAAATAAAATTTACAAGAAAATGACCAACATTCAAAAATTGGAGCAAGACAAGAGGTAAAAGAAAAGAGAGGAGATCCACAATATGTGGAATAATAGGAATTCAAATGTAAAAATAGTCGAGGAAGATGATCTTGATAGAGCATGTGATCATTATGAGTCTGACAGGAATTGACCAGATCTGGAAATAACAACAGTCGTTGTGACCCCTGACATAAGTAATGAAGTACAATTGATAGAGTCTAGCATGGGAACCCATCAACTTGAAGACCAACCTAAGAGCATGGATTATGAAGACTTGGGTCCCACAATATGCACTCCTCCTGTTCAAGTAACTATCCCTCGAATCAAAGAATTCCGCCAGTAGAGGATTCAGATCGATGAACATTATGCAAGTCTATGGTATCCAATCGACGAGCACAAGAATATACACGATACACCCATAGTCGAGTTGAAAATAAACCTAAATAAATTTGATAACATTCTCATCCACATCAATGATCTTACGACGTCGAACCCCCTGCCATATCTCATATCAAAGGAACAAAATAATTTAGTAGAGTATATCCACGAATTGAAATGCTCATTGGATCAACGTATCATTGAGTATAAAGATCAAAGTTGTCAAAATAAAGAAATAACTCCCAAAGAAAAGAAGGAACAATTGCTTCTCAAGTACTATTCAATAGAAGATCGACTGATGGACGGTTCAGCATAACAATGACCGACTAAAAGTATGACATCCCAGTCGAAACTCTTGATCAGTCAAATGTCACAAAATTGTATTGTTCTTAAAAAGAAAAAAAAAAACAACAGGACTCAATCATATTCCCATTTATGAGGGAGATGAGGAACCAAAAAGACATTGGTTCGCATGTGAAAAATCCTAGGATGCAACAAACATCACATATGAGGATAAACAAATGGCACAATTTGGTGCAGCTCTTCAACACCACGCTCTTACATGGTTTATAAATTATACAAAGAATCAAAATCGGTCGAAATCAGACATAAAAAGAAACTTCCTATCATTCTTCAAAGTCCAATATGTTGTACATTTAGCTGCACATAAACTTAAAGAGATAAATCAAATACCAGGAGAGTTGATGTGTGAATATGCCAAAATATTTAAATATCTCCTTAGCCAAATCCCGTGGACTATTGTTAAAGACTTACTAGTACAATGGTATGTAGTTGGATTACTCTAGCATATTCGAACACCATTTCACCTCTATAAGATAAACATGTATGAAGATGCATTGCATAAAGCACAATGCGTTAAATTAGATGATGAAGGCCCATCGACTTCTTTGTCAGTAGAGAAAAGACTAGAGGAAAACTAGAAAAACTACAACAGACTCTCAAAAACTTGACTCTAAGAAGAAATGACATTTGGTGTATTGTATGTTGTGAAGATGGTCACACAAAATACCCCTATAGTCTCAATGATCAAGTGATAGGAGAAACATACGCAAGACGAGTGAAAGCCGACACATATTTCAATATATGTGAAACTCTGACCAACCATATTGTGCAAGACTACCTACATAACTTGAAAAACACCAAATGGGTGCAAGACTACCTACATAACTTGAAAAACACCAAATGGTGCCATATTTTTGAAACTCATAACCATAGAACATCTGAATGTTGATTAAATGCACAAAATAGAACAAATGTGCACCCATTTTATCATACACAAGCAACCAACTAGAATATTGACTATGGAAGAAGAAATGAATACTATGGTAAAGGTCAAGGTGATTTTTAAGGTTTCGGGCAAGGTATAGGTCGAACTTACTATTTTAAGTGCTGGAAAGAAGACCACATCAGCCCCGACTGCCCAATAAACGATTGAGTTGACTTAAAATTTTGCAACATATGCGGTGTCAATGATCACTCACTTGAGAATTTTCTGATAGTACTTGATAACATAATGAACAAAAAGAATGTGAACTTACTCCACAGAGTCCCAAAACAAGAAGTATTAAACTCAAAGAATCTACATATTGTTACAATATCAAGAGCAGGATGAGACATTAATAAAAATCCATCACAAAATTGACAAATAGGGAGCTCCATTCCATTCCCAAATTCCCACAAAGATGATAAAATCATGAGGGAAGCACTCAAGTTCTTTAAACATACTAATCAAGAACATCAGAACAGAGGAAAACAAAATGAAGAGATAGTACAACAATTTCTGCAACTCCTAAAATAAAATCACTCATTCGATCGGTTGTTGGACCTGCTTAACATCCTAACTTAATATAAAGAGGGACAAAGACCATCCAAATATCTCAGAAAACTATCATATAAACATAAATATTGCGACCCATAGGTCGAATTGGAAATCAACAGAGTAACGATTGAACATGTAGTTGTTGATTTCGTATCACAAGTAAATAACTTTCCTCGGGGCACATGGATATAGTTGGGATGAAATTTGTTATCACCAATGATGAACTACCTCAAACTTGTCGACCAAATATTAATAGAACCTATCAGCATACTCAGAAATGTGGAATCACAAATTACAGGTATACCGACATCAGTTGAATTTGAGGTAATCGACTTAGTTGAGGGAATGACAACTTATCCAGCACTTGTCGGTCAACCATGGGGATGAAAAATGAAATCCACTATCTCCCTCAAAAGGGATATAATCAAGCCAAAAGGGAGCGGTAGAAAAATAATTATTCCCCTGGACCTTAAATAAAGCAAACCTTGGATGGAGTCATGGGATGAAGATCAAGAAGATCAATGTCTGTACTAGATAATCAATGAACAGAGAGATTATGTTGAGCCAAATGTGCAAGGATAGATTTTAGCATAATCTCCCATGTCGGTTGGACACAACTTCAACTCGGCTCTATATAATTGGCAGATAGAAAATTATGAATCACATTCAAAATATTGTTGCTCCATTGAAGTCATTCTAATAAAACGTCCAAGAACATGTTTTTCAATCCAAATAGTACCCATAGTATATGATAAAAGGCTTTGACAAACACCCACTCTAATCCTGACTGATAATAGGAAGAAAAATTCATTGCGCTGCAATGAACAAAACAAAACATCGACACACGTCGAAGAAGTTTCTAAATATGTGGGAGAACATGGTAGAACCCAAAGCCTGGTGGAAACTTTCATAGGCCAAGATGCAATATGGTGGGAAACAAACTCCCCAAGAATACAAACATGGACAAACGTATCGACTTATTTTATAGAACGCTTTGGAGAGAACAAGCTAAAAAAAACTGGCATTCCCCTCTTCAAAATCAGATGCAATCTCGTGGAACACATTCACCACTGTGAAAACAAATGGTGCATAATAGGCTATAGGGATGAAAGGTTATGGCCACATATGTTTCCAAATGCGTTGGACGAAATACCAAACAAATGGTACAAAATTGAAGAAGCATGTGGTCGCACACTCAACTGGTCCGACATCAAAGAGAATTTTATCAGAGATTTTGAATTCATCTTGGAGGAGGAGCACTTAAGAGAAGCATCCCAACAAATCAAATTTTTTCTTGAAAAACCAACACCAGCCATGCAGGAAGAAAAATGGAAAATGATGGTCGACATAGGATCAACATCGACATGCCACCTTATTTTGACAGAGAATAATGAAAGTATAACTACTCGATGAATCGACATGGAAAACACAATTTTTTTGGGCCAAAGTTTTCAGTGGAGAAGTAATCACCTAGCCATGAAAAATTACGTAAAGTCAATATTAAAAGTAACCAAGCAAGAGAAGGATGATCCAGAACAACCCAACGTTCTAGAAAGTTTCACTAAATTCGACAAAGGGGAATGACACCTTGACGAAGAAAAACCATCGGAATGGATGAATGTTGAGATAAAGACAAAGGAATTTAATATATCAAGCAACAATCGAACTAATATGGCACGAGCTGGTGATTACTGGTCGAAAAGGTAGAAAAATGATATAGTCGACCTACTGAGGTAGTACCAAGATGTTTTTCTAGGGACTATAAAGAATTAAAAGGGCTTGTACAAGGAATGGGGAAATGAAAATCGACCTCATCCCTAGGGAAAAACCAATTAAAAACCGGCCTTATAAACTAGCACATAAATATAAGTCGATCATCCAAAAAAAAATCGACTGAATGTTAGCAGTAGGTATAATATAACTGATCGACAAATTAGAATAGGCAAGTCCCATGGTGGTCCAACCAAAGAAGCACGACCCTAAAAATATAAGAATATGCGTCGACTTCAGAGGACTCAACAAAATGACACTGACAGGTCCATTCCCTACTCCTTTTGCATATGAAATAATCAATGAAGTTGTTGGACATGAGTTTTATTCCTTTACATACGGGTTCTCATGATACAACCAAGTACCCATAGCCAAAGAAGACCAATCAAAGACAATATTTGTATCCAAATTTGGCTCCTTTTCCTATAGGGTAATTCCATTCAGGCTAAAGAATGCCCTTGTAGTATTTTCAAGGATAGTGGTGAAGAAATTTCAAGAATACATTTACAATACGATGGATATCTATTTCGACAACTGGACCATATACAACTTATTTAAAAACCACATACGATGGCTTAGGTTAGTGCTTGAAAGATGCAGGCAAATTCAATTGTCCCTAAATATTAAGAAATGCATATTTGCCACCCCAATTGGTATAATTTGAGGACATGTCATATTCAAGGATGGTGTGAAGTTAGATATGGAAAAAATTAAAATCATCCTTGACTTAAAACCACCTATCAATCAAAAGAAGATAAAAATCTTCCTGGGGAATATTGGGTACTATCGAAAGTTCATACTCAGTTAGTCAAACATCACTTTTCCAATGGACGCATTACTTAGGAAATAATTCAAATTTAGATGGAGCCAAGACTCTTAAGAGTCATTTGAATTCTTAAAGAAAAAATTGGTCGAAGCCCCTATACTTAAATTTCCCGATTGGTCAAGAATATTTCATGTACATGTCGATGCATCAAGTATTGTTGTAGGATCGGTTCTCACACAACCATATGATGACACAATCGACCATCCTAATGATTATTCCAATCAGAAGGTGAAAAGCATAAAGAAATTATTCGACTACAGAAAGAGAAGCCCTGTCGATGATATTTTCACTACATAAATTATGACATTGTTTACTCACTAACCTGTTTACATTTTTCACAGATCACCAGGCCCTGAAGTATCTAGTTAGAAAACCCATCCATCAAGGAAAAATATGTCATTGGCTATTGTTATTTCAATAATTTGAATTTGACGTAATAGTTCGACCAGGAAAAAATAATGTTGGGCCCGACCATCTATCCTAACTAGAAATAGGGGAGGACCCGACTGACATAGAAGGAAACCTTACAGATGCACATTTATTCTATATTGAAGTGGCCCCAAAATATATTGAAGAAATAACAAATTTTTTGGAAGAAGGGAAGGAGCTTGAAGATCTCCTTGCAAATAAAAAGAAGGTCATAGCTCTAAAAGAAACACCATTCATTGTCATGAATGGATATCTATATAAATTGGGCCCCAATGATGTCTTGATAAGATGCACCTTATATCATGAACAAGAAAACATAATTGATGAAGCACATGCGGGACCGACTGGAGGTCACTTATAGGTCGATACGACAGCCTGAAAGATACTCCAAGAGGGTCTTTGGTGGCCAACCCTACACAAATACTATTGGGAACAAGTGAAAAAATGTGACAAATTCCAAAGAATGGGTTAGACTCTATGGAAAAATGAAATTCCCTTGTAGTGGGTAAACTTTAGTTTACCATTTGAAACCTGGGTCATCGACTTTGTTGGACCTTTTCCCCAAAGATAAAAAAGAACACGTGAAAATTACATTATTGCTACAGTCAAGTATGTAACTAAGTGGGCAGAAGCAGAGCTAGTCGAGTCATGTACTAAAGAAGATGCAGTAAAATTCATCTATGAGAATATAATAACAATATTTGGATGTCTAGTAAAATTAATCAGTGATCAAGATACACACTTTGTAAATGAGACAATCCAAGTCCTTCTCAAGAAATTTCTTATCGACCATAGAAAAACAAAAACATACAATCCTCAAGAAAATAGTGTTGTTGAATCGTTCAGTAAAATATTACACAAAGGACTTACCAAAATATGTGGAATCGACAAGAATGAGTGGGATGATAAAGTTCATGTAGTTCTATGGGCATATAGGTCTGCATATTATAGATCAACTAGCCAGACCCCTTTTAAACTGGTCTATGGAAAATAATATATGATTCCACTCCACTTCTAGTCCAACTCAGATAGGGTAGCATATGTTTCCTAGTATGACAAAAGAAGAAGTTTGAATGATCAATTCTACCAGTTGAACAAAATTGAAGAAGGAAGGTTGATAGAAATACATCATCAAGAATTCCATAAGAAACAACAAAAGGCTTGGAATGATTGAAATTCAAAGAAAAAGGAAATGAATAATGGAGATTTGGTTTTCTTATATGAAATCGAGTTAAAGGAAAACCAAGAAAAATAGAAACAACATGGCTAGGACCATACATTATAAAAGACATCCGATCGACAAGAGATGTACAATTACGAACTTTGTTGGGCCATACATTTAAAAAAATAATTAATGGAGACTGTCTAAAGAAATACAACACATAACAATAATGAGCCTTATTGGAAAAATCCTCATTAAAATGATGCCAACAAGGATTGACCATAACTGAAAGATTATATGTAATAGTTTGGTTGAAATCGAAAAATGTAAATTGATAACTTTCTTATTAATTGGAAATCATTTTACACTAATAAACTAAATTCGTTTGTAAGAATTCAGGTGTGAAAAATTGTTACAGGAAATTCAAAAATTAAAGAAGTCCCAATCAACAAAGTTTTGGGGAAAAGCTATCAAAGAGAAGAATAGAGAGAGAAATAAGTCCTTGGTCAAGCCACATAAATTTAGAAGAAGGCATACCAAAACAACAACGAAATGCAACTCCATCACTAGATTTGCGACAACTACTTATTAGGCGACAATCGTTCGAACAAGGAAGATCTTCATGAAGTAAGTGTAGAAAATTTGAATCAGGCGGGTGTGGATCAAGAGAGAGAATGAATCACACAATTAAATGGGAGTACACCAAATCAAAATATTGGTGGAGAAATTACCAAGATTATCGACCCGAAAAAACTGACAGCAGCAAAATCAATGACACAAACTCAGCAATCGAGTGAATCATGTATCAAATGCAGATTAATAGAGGGGACCCAGTCAATCTGGCACGTGGAACCCGACCATGAAAACTGTGAATCAAGAAACAACAACATAATCAAACAATGAAAAGAAAGGATTGATGAACAAATCAGAGACATTAATAATTGACATGACACACAAGACCATTGCACAACCACTACCATAACTACAGACTGACGTGACACATGCGACCATCAATTAGAAACCACTACAATTAAATCTCGATAGGACTCACATGTGTGTCGAATCAACACTGACATAGATGTCCCTTCGCATGAGTTGTCCAACCCATCAACAATTATGACTAAGGCACGTGAATCCATGAAACAATTGGAAACATTTAATACAAACATGTTGCTCCCACCTATAAATCTTGAGGATGCTTATGGATTTTCCTCATTGTTATTTTCTTCTTCGCAACAAAGTATTGAACCAACTAAGTATGTGAGTGAACCCATTCTTCCTTCAGATTCTCTGAGTACAATCAAAATTGACTCAAAAATTTCAAGAATAAGGGGTCAGGTCTTCGAAGAATTGGTAGAGTCAAGATCAAAGAAGAAATTCAATAGAGCGACTGAAAAACCACTTCAAATCCAAATGCATAATATCTGACAGTCGCATATAGAAGAAATGGACTCGATAAAGTAGTGGCAGAACTTCATCGGTCGGGGGATGGAGGAAGGTCATTGGAAAAACGAAACAAAATTCCTTGAAAGAGCATGAATTAAGCACCTTTTAGGAGCTCCACAAATCATGACTTAGGTCGTTGAAAGGATGAAGCAGTCAAATTCATAGCCAGTCGATATCATGAAGGATATATATGGCTTGACGGACCGATAATAGTCATAGGGGACCTCATCCATAGAATCACTAGAATTATGAAGGCAGGGGTCAAGGTATCAAAAACCACTAATGTAAATGACTGGATGTAGTTCCTGACTGGGACGACAATGGCTAAGAACTCAAAAGGAATAGTCATAAAAAAAAATCCCAGACATGTTCTCCAGATGGATTGCAATCATCATATCTCTGTGTTTTACACTAGTAGGTCATGCCTCCAATGTCAAAATGACCATGATAGAGTCGATTGGACAAGTATCTTAGAAATCATGGGTCTTCAATTGGGGAGAATATCTGATCGACATCATTCGTACAAATTGCAGGGATTTTCAGGAGTTAGGTAGAGCAATCAAATTCCCTTTCGTGTTAATTTGGATTGAAATGGAGCAGTATAGCCCAGTCGGTGGGCCTGCCTTTATAGTAAATAAAGTACCGTCGATAGAAAAATATAGATTATTTGCAATAGAGGAAGCTAGTTCCTCCAACTCACTGCCTCCAAAGGATATTCTTAGGCTATGGGTTGTAAACTTAAAGAATGCATCTAATAGATGGCATGTCAAGCAAGCAATTCTTCGAGCCCTGCCAACACCCTGTCATATCCAATTGGAACTCAACTGTAACAAACTTTGGTGTGGACTCAAGTCGGCTCTAGAACCAAAGGAATCACACTATCATCCGACAATGGAAGAAATTTTCGAAGAATTAGAAAGACAGATAGGAGAGGACTTGGGGATCCCCCCCAAAATAATTCAACCAGGCTTGTCGATGGTACTCCCCCTTACCGACGTGGAGCGGGAAGAAGAAATATAAGCATAATTATACACTATTCCCTTTGTGGAAGGTCTATAAATGTGAAAAATTGTCCCTGCAAAGATTTCACCTGCAAAAATAAAACAACCAGAAAATAAATACAAAGGGAAAAAGGTAGTTGAAGTCGAAGAAATATCATTCAACATAGAGAATATCTGGTGGGAAACATTTCAGTCTTCCGAGGGAATTGATTTTGATGAACCAATAATATAAGAGAAGTTTACCAATATCACAAGTAAAATTGTCGAAAAGATCAAGTAGTCGAAGAAGAAAACCTGACAAGAGACGACTATAATGAAGAAAATTTTAAGCTCGACGGTCGACTCGGGAAAGAAGGAGGCTATGGAAAAATCCAAAGAGAAAAAATAACACGCCAAGAAGATCAAAGCCACGATTTGACAAATTGAAAAAATGGGAAACAAGAATCAAAATATCCTCAATATCTAGAACACCATTATTACCTCGACATAGATCACAAAGACCCACACAGAGTCAAAAATCAAGAGACAGTTGACCCTGAGAAATAAAAGAATGACTGAACTGACAATTGATTTAATAAGAGAATATCCACCAGTCAAACTAGTACCAATAGTTGAAGAACAACCACAAAATAAGAAGAAAAGGAAACTCATTCTTGAGTAGTGTTCAGAAGCGACAGAGTCATATCAACCAACCATATTGGTCGATGAAGAAATTGAAATCAAAAAACTAGAGGCATATGATTCGATCGCATAAGTGTCGACACATTTGGTTCACCTGATTGAAACTAAATAGCAGTAGGTCATCCCCAAGAAGTTGACACTCATGAAAAAAATCAAGGATAAATGATGCAAGGAATACCTCCACAACAAAATGGAGTACATATATTTGTCATAGGTGGGGTATCTACGAATAATATCAGATAGAGTTTCACTATGATAGGCTATCGTATTCTCATTGTGAGTGAGGTATACATCGATAGAATAATTTGAAGCATCTGTCTCAATCTCAAATGGTTGTTGCAGGTCTAGAAGAATAAGGAATAGTGTTGAGCAGAGGCAATATTTCAAATCCTAGAATACTTTTTGTTGGGGCACAAACCACAAAAACTTGGCCTTCGCTCCACCCTTGGTCACCTAGCTTAGGGCCCAAGCAATATGAGAGAACCCCAACAAAAACCAATGGTAGAAGTTGGTGATGCCCAAGATGATACAAAGCTCGGTCATTGTCTTCAGGGTTGGCCAATCACGGATGACTTGGATCTTGGTTGGATCCACATGTACACCCTGCTCATCCATGATGTATCCCAAATATTGGATTATTTGCATACTAAAGGAACATTTCTCCAAATTGGAATATAACTTGTGTTTTCGTAGGGTACCCAAGGCCTGTTGAATATGCTCCAAATGTTCCTCCTAGGTTTTTTTGAAGATGACGATGTCATCCAAATATACAACCACAAAGGAGTTTGTGAATTACCATAATATACCATCCATCATCTGCATGAGTGTGGTCAGGGAATTAGTCAAGACAAAAGGCATGAAAAAACACTTAAAGAGACCTTATTTAAACTTTAAGGTCATCTTCCACACATCAGTTTTCTCAATTGGCACCTGGTGGTAGCCCAATTCATATCGATCTTACTGAAAAAATTGGCTTCCTTGAGCTAATTTAGAAGACAATCAATCCAAGGAATTGGGTACTGGTTCTTGAATGTGATCTTTTTCAAGGCTCTATAATCAATACAAAGTCACCATGTCTCATTCTTCTTCTGTACCAAAACAATTGTGCTCCCACAAGGTGAAGAGCTTGGTCTGATGTGGCCCTTCATAATTAGCTCTTGGATTTGGCGTTTGATTTCTTCATTCTCCATAAGAGAATTCTTCTACACATGGTCATTAGGTAGAGGAGCATTGGGTGTCATATGAATTGAGTGATTTATCTAATATTCCATAGGCACCCTAGTAGTCAAAGTGAATATGTAAGGTACCAGATCTATTATAATAGCATAAAAACAAAAATATTGTAGAGAATAATAGCATAACAACACAATAGATGAAACCACAACACCAGAATAATACCTTTATTGATAGGAAACAATGTTCACTTTCCTCTTCGAGGGGGTAACCTCTAGCAGAGAGGTTCTCTATTACAATAATTATCAAGACAAAAAATTATCATTCCCTCGACTCGTATTTATACTAAATCTATCTACCAAAAGAACAATCTAGAGGAAGATCTTCCAGAAGCGGAAGCTTTTATTAGGTCTTCTTACATTTGGCTTATTCTTCCTTATTACTAGGCCTTATTAATATTGGCTTTTATTACATGGAAAATATATTATTCTACATATGTAAGGGGTTAGGGAGGTTAGGTCCCTAACATCCCCTCCCCCTTAAAAACAACCTTGTCCTGTGGCATCTACTGGAGTTGTATCTTTCCACTGTACTAACACTTCCTTGATGGTGTGCTGATGGAGATAATGCTCACACCAGTCCAAGATTGTTTGTGGCTACAACTAGATGGAGCCTTCATAATCCAACTTAGGAAGACTGGTTTGAGTTTGGCACTTAGTTCCAATCACCTTCTTTAAGCACGAGACATGAAAAACAAGATCAAGCTTAGAATGACTGTGCAAAGCTAATTGATAGGCCACTTGTCCCACACACTTGAGAACTGTATAAGGACCATAAAATTTTTGCACCAGTTTATGATAATGGTTAGCCTTGAGTGAAATATTCTTATAAGGTTACAGTTGAAGAAACACCTAGTCCCCTTCAACAAATTGATGTTCTAAGCGACTTTGATCTGCTTGTTGCTTCACCTGGTTCTGAGCGATGACCAAATTCTCTTTGAGGGTACAAAGAATAGCTTCTGGAACTGTAAGAGTTTGGTAAACCACCTGGACCTTCGAGACACTGGGCATGTATGAGAGAACTGAAGGTGGATTTTTTCCATATACTGCTTCAAAAGGAGTCATGCAAAGAGTTGTATGGTAAGAAGTGTTGTAACACCATTCAACTAGGGGTAACCATTGAGCTCACTAATTTTTCCTTTCAGATGAAAAAAACCTAAAATATGTTTCGAAACACTTTTTGACAACTTCAGTTTGACCATCAGTATGGGGATGATAGGCGGTGCTGAGATGAAATTGGGTGCCCTGTAGCTTGAATAGTTCTTGCCAAAAATTACCGGTGAAAGTGGGATCTATGTTGAAAATAATAGAATGATGTGTGCCATGAATATTGAAGACATGATCCATAAAATTTGAGCCACTGTGGAGGTGGTAAATCATTTTTGAAGAGCACATAAATGAGCATACTTGGAAAAAATATCAACTACCACCATGATGACTGACTTATTTCCTGATTTAGGTAAGCTAACAATGAAATCCATAGAGATATCCCTCCAAATAGCGGGTGGAATCAGAAGTAGTTGTAGTGTGCCAGGGGTTTTGACCGTTTATCCCTTATTGCACTGGCAAACATCACAATCCACCACAAAAGTGTGAACGTCTTGTTTCATACCATCCCAGAAAAAAAAAATGTTTGACCCTATCATAGGTTTTGGTAAACCCTAAGTGCCCAACTGTGGGTGTAGAATGAAGATCAGAAAGCATCATGGATTTAATTTGTGATTTTTTACTTAAATACAAGTGACCTTTGTAGCAAAGGTCATCATTATTCCAAGAGTACCCTGGGGAAACTAGAGAATTGGCTTGCAATTGTTGGATCAGACGCAAAAATTTGGGATCTTGTAGCCATTCCTAGTGAACATCTTGGAGCCAATCTGGTACAATAAAGGAGAGGGAAAAAAGGGACCCTTCATCTTCATATTTTCTTGAAAAAGCATCAACAACCACATTGGCTTTCTTTTCCTTTATTGTAAATGATCTCATAATCATATCCAAATAGCTTAGTCACCCATATTTGTTGCTCCGAGGATGAAGGATGTTTCTCCAGAAAATGCTCGAGGCTCTGATGATCTGTCTTAATTTGGAACTATTTCCCCAATAGATAAGGGCACCATAGATCCACTGCATGTAGAATAGCCAACATTTCCTTTTCATAGGTTGATTGGCTGTAATTTTGCTCTGATAGTTGTTTGTTGTTAAAAGCCAAAGGTCAGGCATCTTTCATAAGGATTGCTCCAATTCCTCTCCAGGAAGCATCACATTCCAGGACAAAGGTATTTGTGAATTCAGGAAGGGCTAGGACATTAGTGGTGCACATAGCCTCTTTCAAGTCTTGAAAGGCATGATTTGTTGTTGGAGTCCAAGTGAAAGAATTCTTTTTAAGGGGAGCAGTGAGTGTTGGATCATGTTGTTATTGATGCCAATGGTTTGATTGATTGATGTAAAAAGATAGATTGATTGATGATTGATGTAATATAATATGTATTTTCCTTGATGAGAATTCATAGATGAAGATGGATCAATGAGTTGTCATTGATATGATGAAGATGGATCAATGAGTTGTCAT
>JZKD02S1905963.1:410737-440315 GCA_000966675.3 Picea glauca | reverse complement strand
TAATCAAAGAAGTACAAAAGGACTCAAGAGTGGGTTCTACATAAGCTTTCCCTAGAGCCTCTTTCATGGTATAAAAGGTAGATACAAACACAGAATATGCACTACCTAGCTTAGAAAGAATAATATATATGCAACGCTCTTCCTTCATTTTTATGTTGCATTCTATACATAAAAGTATGAGTGTTTTAAACTTAGATAGATAGTCTCTAAGGCAAGAAAAATCACTTGGACTCAAGGTTAGTATTTGATTTTCTAACTGTTGTGCTCAAATAATATTGAGTTTACCAAACACAGATTCAATCTTGTCCCAAGCTGCTTCAGGGTCATCAACTCTTTGAAGATGGTACCTTAGATCAGGAGAGATGGACATTCAAATTAGTCCACGTGCTTCGTCATTCCTATTATCCCATTTGGATTTCTTATCATCATCAGTGGGGGCTTTTTCCGTTCCCATGGTAATCTGATACAGACCTTTACTTCTTAATAAATCTTCCATATGGGATATCCATTGGAAGTAATTGTCGTTCGTAAGCATGACAGTACTTGTAGAAGCCATATTAAATATGTAGATAATGCAGATTTAAAACATGAAACTAATGATCTGGATGGAAAGATCTCGAAAATTTGTGCGGTTTTAAAAAAAACGGCACTGAAAACGAACTTCCGATGTGAGAGTTATGCCCCTTTTTAAAAAAGGCATAAACAATAACCAAATAACCACGTGATAGAGTAAGCTACTTTATGAAGTGACCCACTTTTATAAAGAGAAGTGGGGATCACTTTTA
This sequence comes from Picea glauca, assembly GCA_000966675.3. Lineage (NCBI taxonomy): Eukaryota > Viridiplantae > Streptophyta > Pinopsida > Pinales > Pinaceae > Picea > Picea glauca. Next base: position 439,530 of record JZKD02S1905963.1, on the reverse strand, counting down.
CAATGAGATTACCTTATAACAGAAAATTTGCATGCAAAAAAACTCTAAAATAAAATATAAAGCTACTTATAGTGATTCACTTTTATACTTGAAGTGAAATGCACTTTACAATTTTTAGCATGAACATTTTCAAAAAAAAGTAACAAAAGAGAGACTTGAACTCAAGACCTCTTACTTAATAAGGCAAGTTTTAACCAACTGGTCTAGCAAAACATATTGTAATGTTCAGAAGGAGGATTTTTGTTGTTGTTGTTGTTGTTTTTGTTGACGGCCTTGGAGAGCATGCTCCAAAAAACTCTTTTCACACAAGAAAAAAATTTCGCTTCTCGATGACAACAAGGGTTAGATCTCAGTTAGCTTACTCGAAAGATGCACCTTTTCCTATCTGTTTCTGATTTTCCGAGATCGCACAAGGCACGGGGCAAAGAGAATACGCAAATCTAAAAGAGAAGCAACCCGAAAAAAAAATACAAACCGAAATAAAATCAAAACTTTGCAAAATTTAAAAATGCGTATTTAGACTTTATACCTCCAGATTCTTACTGTAATGGTCGTATCTTGGGCAAACAGAAACCTTTTTGAGTGAAATGAAAAGTGTTCCTGAATGAAAATCATGCTTCGGACGTAATGGAACAATCCTTTCAGCCTACAAATGTACAGAAATGCCAGAAAATGGAGATGAGGAAACTCGGCTTCACAATCTCGATCTACAACAGGAGCGGGTCTTCAAACAGGCTCTGATACCATTTTCGACAACACAGGTATTCTGATAAAGGATGAACACCTTCATTAACCACTCACATAACCAGATCAAAGATCAACACACCAATGTTTTCACATGGTAAAAACCCTACGGGGAAACATCCACGGCCCCAGCCAACGCGACCACTTGGAGAAATTTATTAATGCAAAGAAAAAGATTACAGAGAGATTTTACAAGAGATTTTCTCACAATTGATCATTGGCAAATGACCCTCCATGCTCTTTAAATAGAGATCATGGACCAATCAGGTGTTAAGCCACGGATCAATGGCCGTTAAGATCGAGGAGAGTATGAACCGTCAGATCACTCTATGTCGAGAACATATCGTGACCGTCGAATTGCCTAACTACAAATGCATACTAAAGAAACACACTTTTACCTAACGACATATTAGACCAAGTAGATCTTAAATAACTCCTAAGTGTCTAAATATCCTAACAGAATATGCACTAAGCTAGAGTGCACTGATCTATCCAAAGATTATTTCAATCCATTCACTTAAGGTGCCTCAACAAGAGGATTAGGGTTTCTGCAACTGCACCTGCTAGTAACCCTAGCTGCAGTGCTTTGGTGACTGCTCCTGCTAGAATCCCTAGCGACAGTTCTTCAACGAGCTTAATATCCTTCTGGCTATGTTTCTTTCCAGTGATTAGACTAAATGAAGGAGGTGTGGGCCCATAACCTGTTAGAATATAATGGATGTGCTTGTTTTACCATTAACAATATCTCTATTGTCACCCAAACATAGGCCGAAGCCACCCTCTGAGCACCTTAACCTTGACAAAGAATCACTCCGGAAGCAAACCCTAGGCTAGATATCCAAACAAAGAGTAGTGCACCTTTCCTCAAGGATAGTGCACCAACAAGATTTGATCAGATAGTCCAAACCCTAGCCAAGAGATATTCCAAGACAAAATGTAACTGCTAGCTATAGCAGCTGCACCAACAGCTCTCCTCAAACCTGTGCACAAAACTGGGCATTGCAGTGCGCACAAGTGTTGCTCTACAATTCTGAGACTGCCTGCCAAAATGAAGACCAGCCTCATGTATTTATACTAATTATGGCTAACTTCCTGGGTTGACTTCTCATTCTGGATATCTGTCTATTTAGTATATATTATTTCTTCTGGTTGACTTCTTCTCTTGGAGGCTAATAACCTAATACAAATTATCCTCTTGAGATGACATGTCTTCTAGGGTTATTAGCCAACTCATTAGGGTTTCTTCTTTCTTCCCAGAATATTATATTATCGTCAGGTTTACATGTGGAGGTAAATACCTCCCACAACTACCATAATATCAACATGTATGAGTCATATCATTGAAAAAATAGCTAGTCCATCGAAAGATTTCAATATAAGTTTCATTGTATTTTGTGCATATTATTTCGAAGGAAATAGCACAAAATCATAAATGGACTAGGTGCAGGTATGCAAACTTCAAATGAAGCAGAGATCCCTTAATTGTAGTAAAAAATTACGATGTATGGTTGTAGATAAGGATTCACTTGAATTCACTTACAATTCCCATTATAACTTTGTTTTTGGATATCACGTGACTCTTGTTAAATATTGCAACGATTTTCACTAAATTTTTTGAGTTTCTTTTATTTTGTGTATAGCTTCCTCATTTGTTGTTAAATCCCCATCTAGGAAGTATCATAAGCAGTTCGTTGACAAATTTTGTTTGAGAGGCGTCCCGGCGAAAACCTGTTCCTATAGATTCCTCTCCAAAGAGGTGAGTTTTATACAAGCTTATTTCAAGGTTGCATTCCTTTATTTTAGTTTACATGCCAACAAAATAATATCCACTTGATAGTGAAAGGATATGTGGGGCATTTTTTTCTTATCAACAGATGCTGAAATATCCCTGGTGAGTGAGAAATTTGTACTTCACATTCCTCTTTGTGTTGTGAGCAGTGACAAAGGTAGCAGACTACCTATGCCAAGCATAATACAACACAATAAATTTATTAGAGGATCAACATACATAGTCCCCCATGGTAGTCACCATATTCACAACTCTTTACTTTTAGGTGGCACACCCAAGGTTAAATTCTAGATAGTATAGCACCTTTCTTGAACATGAGGGCAGTGAGACATTTTCCAATGAAATAAAAAATAATTGGTATAAAAACCGAGACAAAAGGTGAATGATATTAAATAATTTTTATGTGTTTATTTACTATTTATAATAAGCAATTAGATATTATACATTTTTATTAAATAAACGATTTTTATTAAATAAACGAAGGCAGAGTTAAATTTGATCATTCCCATTATGTATCTAGTCTACCCACAAAAGGAATGACACAATTACACATTATATATTATTATTAAATAAACAAGGCAGGGTTAAACTTGATCATTCCCATTATGTATCCAATCTACTCACAAAAGGAAGGACACAATTATATGCAAAAAAAAAATTATTGCTTAATTCAAAACCTATTATTTCCATATACAAAATGGAGGGGGCAGAAAGATTGAGATAAAATACACAGTGAGGGGTATAAAAATTGAGATAAAGTGGATCAATATTACTGAAGTTGTGGAAAATTTTATGTGTTTGCCAAAAAGAGGTATGGCACTTCCTTTTTCAAATCCCTTTTATTCATACCTTTTTTCTACTACTCAATGAAATACTATACTCAAAGAAAAAGCATGTTTTTTCACATCCATGGCAGGCAGATCTCACATTTTAATGGGAAATAAAAAGGAGTTGAAGTGCTCTCCATTTTAGTCTTCCAGCTCTCTATCCTCATTTAAGGTCCAACCTGATTATACCTATTGTATTTTTTTTTACCTCTCGTGTTTGTTTTTATACAGACTCTTCGCATACCCCCGAAATTACTTTATTTAAGGTCCAACCCAGTTATACCTCTCATGTTTATTTTTATACTGACTCTTCCAGTATAAATGGTTGCAGCCTCGACCAACAGTAGGATCCCTCAACGCCCACCCCATCAAAAGGGGGTAAGGGAAGATCCAAGAAAACTATGAGAAAGAAAAACAATATCAAGAATCTTCATAACCTAATGCAACAATTAATCGTTAATAAATTCTATTTGCGTCATTATTAGGTCCAACCAAGTGAGTAATGCTCCCACTCATAATCTTATTTTAATTGCTAAAAATATAATAAGGAAGCAAGAATATAGTGACAGATAGAATACATAGTGGTGTTATAGTTCACCTCGTTAAAGGATGGAAATTTTAAACTGTAGGTCATGGTTTCAAAACCCATGTAGAAGATTCACTTCCACAAACATAATATATATTAGTGCCCTACCCCAACCCAGAAACAAAAATCTACTTAAAAATGGAAAGTTGGAATTTCTTCAAAACACATCCATTTGTTAGAAACATGATAGAGACCTGTCTGAATGAAGAGAAACATGATTAGGTGGCATTGGGAACTAGAAATAGCCTCTCATCGATAGATGTTGCTTTGAGTGTGTTCCAAGTTGTCATGCTCAACAACCTTGCCACTGAAGTGACCTGTCCTGGTAACATATGACCACCTGACAAGAGCATCACTAATTGGTTCCAAGAGAGGTAGCCTAACCTCCACCGCTTCATCGAAGCATTTATTATTTGGCTATTACTGTAGGTGTAATGCCCCTAGCCATCAACCCCACGGTCGGGCCAATGCTACTACGCGGAAAAACACTTCTGGAACACATTATGCATTCTAATGAACTTAAAATGCTGAATTATAGTTAAACACAAAATTACTGCTAGCATTTCAGAGTTAATGGAAATAACAATATTTCATATGCACAACCAAATACGTGATAACATTGCAAGAATCACAGGTATGCAATTTAATTAATTACAGAATTACAAAACATAGTGACACGTATCTTTGAAACTGTCACGCACCACCAACTGCGTGTAGATATTCCATGAACCTCCCAGCCCTAGACCATGCTGCTCATCACTCTCAGAAGTAGTTCACCCCCGAGTTGGGACTAAGCTCTACCGGGTAAGGAGTTCTAGGATAGGTAAGGTTTACAGGAAGAATACACGTAAAAGAAGGAGGATTCTCTCCCATGAACCACTTATGCTCACTACCCACAGACTCTCCTTCCCCACATGCCTGTCCCACCCCAGGAGTATACACCTTCTCTATCACCTAGACAGTCCTTCGGCTGCTAACCTCCCTTGCATTGGGCTTCAGCAATAGACCGGACCAGAAATCTCCGAGCTCTGTGGAAGCTACAAGGTTCTTTCTAGGAGCTCTCTCCTTCCTCGACACACTCTCTCACCTGTAGAGAGTTTCTCACAGGTCTGGCAACCTGTTGTTTGACCAATTCCAATATAGTGAGGATGACAACAAGGCTTAACTAGGTACAAAAAATGGCAGCTAGCCACATTCATTCGAGAACTGCGTGGCCACTACATCCAACTAGGAAAAAAAACGGTTATGGACACCCAAAAATGGAAATCGTCAGTGCTAAGGCATAGCTCGACTCGAAGTTTACAGGATGCGTCATGCTTCTCAACAAGAAACCCAGGAGACATGGCTCATTTCATGGTTTACCACGAGTTTCAGGTGTGTGAGGTATGCAGAGGTCCAATTACAGAGGCCAAAATGTGTTCAGACAGAGGATGGCGAATGCCGCACAAACGCATGCCGAGGTTGGAAGAATGGGAAGAGAACCCCCAACACGGCTCATTTCCTGGGTTAAATTGCATGCGCTCGGGTTGACACATGTCATCCATGAAGCACGTTCCTTCCCATTTGGAAGTCACATGTCCTTCAAAAGAACTTAGGATAACACATAAACATTTACACAGTAATTTGGAATAATAATAAATTATTACTCCCAAGGGCTTCATCACCCAAGCTTAGCCCCTTCTCCTAACCTTTCAGCCCCCTCTCCCTTACACAGGATTTGTGGAGTCTTAGTCCCCCATCACTCATTCATTGCGGTTGGTCCACATGCAGAGATGTCTTGTATTAATACTATGCATAATTACATGTACAAAAAAAATCAAGCTCTTGGCCTTCAACACTTAGGCTCCCTGGCCTAATAACACATAATCCCACTAAGCTTATATGAATTGGCTCACCAGCCTATAAAAAATAATTACAATTCATAATGCAAGATTTATACTTCATAGACATGATTTACAATAGGGCTCGGCCTTGGGGACATTACAATACCCTCCCCTTATTTTTGCACTGTCCTCAGTGCAACTTTACACTGCATTTGCAAGATTTTCACAATTTTCAAAAAGATGCGAGTACTCTACCCACATAACATCTTCATGCTCCCATGTCGTGTCCTCAAGACTGTACCAGGTCCACTGGACCTTTACAAGCCCTATAGCTCGATTCTGGAGCTGTTTGTTTTTCCTGTCCAATATGCGCACATGATGCACTTGCAGGACACCTTCTTGTTCCACCTGAATCACATTCCAATCGATAACATGATTAGCATATGGTATATATTTCTTAAGAAATGAAACATGAAACACATTATGTACAATCATAGATGCAGGTAATGCAAGCATATATGCAACTGGCCCAATCCTTTCCAGGATTTCAAATGGCCCACAAAATCTGGCTTCCAACTTGGCGCAACTTCCCAGCTTCAGGGAACTCCTGTTAGCTTTCACTTTCAAGAAAACATGATCACCCACATTGAAATCTCTATGGGTTCTGTTCTTATCAACATAACTTTTTTGCCTGTCCTGGGAAGCTTTCAAATTCTGCTTAATTTTTATCATTTGTTCCTCCATCTCCTTGAGCAACTATGGCCCAACTACTTCTCTATCAGCAAGATTATCCCAGCTCACTGGAGTATTGCACTTTCTTCCATAAAGTGCTTCAAATGGGCTCATCTTCAACGATGCATGATGCCCATTGTTGTAGGCAAATTCTACCAAGTGCAGGTAGTCTTCCCATCTTGATGGTTTGTCCATCACATACATTCTTAGTATCTCTTCTATTACTCTGTTCACCCTCTCTGTCTATCCATCAGACTTAGGATGATAAGATGTACTAAAGTTCAGATTCATTCTGAATCCTTTGAACAATCCTTTCTAGAAATTTGAGGTGAATTTCGGGTCTCTGTCAGACACAATCATTTTAGGAATTCCATGCAATCGTGCCACTTCCTTTATGAAAATATCAACAACATCTGCTACCTTGTGAGTAGTTTTCAGTGGAATAAAATGGGAAGCTTTTGTAAGCTTGTCCACCACCACCATGATCGAATCATGCAGCTTGCTTGTTCTGGGCAATCCTGTAATAAAATCCATTGCCACTACTTCTCACTTCCACTCAGGAATGGGTAAAGGTTGCAACATCCCTACTGGGTGCCTATGCTCAGCTTTAACTTTCTGGCACTCCATACATCTGGCAATGTATTCAACGATCTCTCTCTTCATACCCGGCCAAAAGTAATGGTTCTTGACCGCTGCAACTATTTTCTGATATCCAAGTGCCATGCATAAGGCACATTATGCATCTCCTGCAAAATCATCTGTTTCAAGCACTGGACATTGGGTACAAAAATTTTGTTCTTGTACAATAGTATTCCATCTGTTTCCAATTTATAAATTTCCATCTTTTGTGGCATCTTACCCTGCTGTAGCTTGGCTACCAATTCTCTGTACTGCAGATCTACATTTGTAGCCTCCATAATTATGCTTTTAATATCAGTCTGATACATGCTAATGGTTGTATCATGTAATTCATGCACCCTCCTGTTGAGTGCATCAGCCACTTTATTTTCCTTTCCTTTGATATGCTGGATCTCAAAGTCGTACTCACACAAAAATTCCAGCCACCTACTTTGTCTAGCGTTTAAGGTTGGCTGATCAAACAAATATTTCAGATCATTGTGGTCTGTTCTCAATTCAAATATCCTTCCCATGAGGTAATGTCTCCATTTCCTTAGAGCGTGAACGATTGCTGCCAACTCCAAATTGTGAGTGGCATAATTCTTTTCGTGCTCTTTCATCTTCCTGGACTCATAACAGATTACAAATCCATTTTGACTGAGAAGTCTTTCCAACCCTTATTTACACGCATCTGTGCACACCACAAAATCCACATTTGGATCTGCAATCCTCAAGATCGGAGTGTTGGTTAATAGTTGCTTCGATTGCTGGAAACTTTTCTCACACTCTTCAGTCCACTGAAACTTTTTCTCCTTCCTTTTCAAGGAAGTGATAGGATGAGCTATCTTTGAGAACCCTGCGATAAACCTTCTGTAATAGCCCTCTAGACCCATAAAGGATCTAACTTACGCCACGTTCCTTGGTGCTGACCATTCTTTGATGGCCTCAACCTTCTCAGGATCCACAATGATCCCTTCTTCTGAAATAATGTGCCCCAAGTAATGGATCTGCCTTTGATAAAACGAGCATTTTCTCAACTTGGCATACAACTGGTGTTCTCTCAACACTTGCAACACCATCTTCAGGTGTTTTTGATTCTCTTCCTCTAACTTGGAATACACCAAAATTTCATCCAGGAAGACGATGACAAACTTGTCTAGATAGTCCCTGAATACTCCATTCATAAAGCTCATAAAAATAGCGGGTGCATTTGACAGTCCAAACAACACCACTGTGAACTTGTAATGACCATACCTTGTTCTAAAGGTGGTCTTGCTGATGTCTTCATCCTTTATTCTTACCTGTAAATATCTCGATTTGAGATCTATCTTCGAAATATTTTTGCACCTTTCAACTGATCAAAAAGATCGTCGATCCTCAACAGAGGATACTTGTTCTTGACAGTTACTTTGTTCAACTATCTGAAATCAATGAACAACCTCAACGTCCCATCCTTCTTCTTCACAAACAAGATAGGGGCACCCCAAGGTGACACGCTTGGGCGAATGTACCCCTTCTTTATAATCTCTTCAAGCTGCAATTGCAACTCTTTCAGCTCTGGCGTACTCATTCTATAAGGAGCTTTCGACACTGGAGATGCTCCAGGAATCAAATTTATAGAGAAATCGATATCTCTCTTCGGAGGTATTTTGGGTACCTCCTGAAATACGTCTTCAAACTCTTTAAGTACCTCATGATCCTCAATACTTGACAACTTATCCTTAGGCGTTTCCCCCACATGGGATGCAAACAATTGACAACCTTTTTTGTAGCACTTCTTCAACTGCATTGCTGAGATTTCTCTAACAGTAGCAACTCTAGGAATTCCTTGGACAACTCTCTGATTCCCTTCTTCATATAAGAAAGTGAATGCCTTGTTTCGACAGTCCAAGATGGCATGGTGCTGGTCCAACCAATCCATCCCAATGAGACAGTCATAAGAGATTAACGACAGAATGTTCAAATTGGCCTTCGTGGTCAGTCCATTCATGTCTACAGGACAAGACTTGACTAACTCTGTGACTTTCCTCTTGGTTCCTATAGCTAGCTTCTACTTCAATCATGTGCGACTGATACTCAACTTGCTTGTTGTCCAGGGCTGCTTAGATCCTTAGAATTCTACTGCCCATGTCCTCCACTATTTCAGCTTGCTGAACATTGTGGAGAACTCTTACTTTATCATTTATGTGGGGGTAATTTGTGTACCTATGGTTTTCTTTACAACCCCAACATTCCATAGGTGGCGGCCTTGAAATTTGCCCACTCACTTCAACCTTCCTGGGCTCTCTAAGAGAAGGTTGTTCTTGAGGACTGCTTCTGAAAAAGGGAGGTTTGTTTCTCTTCTGCCTCTGTTCTTTTTTAAACTTCTTCTGGTCAACCCAAGCCTTTCGAAAGGTAGGATTTTCTCTTTGTTGTTCATATAAGCATTTCTCTCTTCTTATTGTTTCTTCCATAGTCTTAGGATCATCATACTGAATCTTATTCCCAATAGGAGGCGATAATCCACTCAGGTACCTTTGAATCTTGACAGACTCATCTTTGATGAACAGAACATACTTCAGTAATTTCAAAAACTTTCGTTCATACTCATCAATGGTCTTGTTGTCCAGCTTGAGTTCAAAGAACTCTTTCATCTTTTTGTCATAATATCTTTTAGTTAAGTATTTCCTCTTGAAATACCTCTTGAATTCTTGCCATGTGATGTCACTTTCCCTGATGTGTTGCACCTGCACAAGTTGATCCCACCACATGGATGCCTTTCCCTTCAGTTGATACATGGCAATCCTACCCTCTGCATGAGAGGAATAATTATGCAGTTGAAAGTATTTCCTCATACCCAACAACCAAGTTTCGACATCTTCCTCCTTCTTATGTTCTCCATCGAATGTTGGAGGCTTGATCTTGTTCATTTCCCCTTTCAATTCATCCATCCCAGATATCCTGTTCTTTCTGGTAGGAGGTGGGCTTGAACTACTGTGTGCTTCCCTACTGGAATGCTTTGGGGAGCAACGACGATGTATGCTGACACTCCTTGATCTTCTTTTCCTCTCAAGGGTCCTGCGACTCTCTGTCTTGCTTGAGTCACTCTCCTTTTTCAATTTCTTTTCTATTCTTTCCAGACTCTTCAACATCCTTAAGTTGAATTGACCCTACCTATCCCTGACTCTCATGAGATTTCGGCTATCAGCTTGGTGAGCTTGGGCATATTTCTACAATCTTTCAATGATTTTCATCACATGCCCTTCCTTATTCAATTCTCTTCCGTGCCCATTGGAGTTCGATCCTTCGACTCCCAAGTTGACATCCCTTCCTTCTCTTTCGTTGTCTGAATTGAAGGCAATCAACACCTCTTCCATTTCTATACTCAGCGTTGATTCGTGACTATCCTGACACTCGTTGAACTCTGCACAAACAACGTGCAGTCAACCGAATTTTGTCAAGCCTTAAACCCTTAATAAAATTACAACATTCATAAACCAACGCGAATAAGAAAATGTTTTGATTCCACGAATTTTCTGAGCTCTGTTTGGCTCTGCAATTTTCGGCGATAGCCCCCGTTTTCTTAGTCCCCAACCCATGCATCCATGGGCCATGATCAAACACTAAACTACTAGGTGCTACTCGGGCCTTCGACCTTCAAAGAGTTTAAGGCACACCCAACTATCTCCCAGAGTTCCGATTTACCGAATTCGCGTAAATTGGGTGGATCGATGGTCTACGTTTATCCAACATCCAACAGTTAAAATCTGTTGCAGTTCTTCCATATTGGAAGATTTCAGGACTTCAGGACTTCGAGTTTAGGTCCTTGAGGCTTTTAGACTTGCTTTCCTTTCCAAGCCCCGACTTCTGAAATCCCGATTTACTTTACCCTCCGGGCCCACATAGCACAGTTGTCGCCCACAACCATGGTGGCATGTGACACGTTCAGGAGGGTCCACGTCACCTTCAATGACGTCATCAGGTCCCACCATGCTCACTTTTCTTTTCGACCCACTGGAACGTGGTACACACCCATGTGTCCACGTCCATTCCAAGTGAAATCCAACAGTTAGACCTCTCTCAGATCTACGGTGCAGATCCTTTCGACGTTTCAGGGTTTCAAGGTTTCAGGGTTCCGTGCCTAAGCTCACTCTATTTTTCCCCGACAGTTGAAATCGTGTAATCGCAACTTATCTTCTTCTTGATCTAACGGTCAAGCCTTATACTCCCTATATATAGTGTAGATCGTTTTGGAACTTCGGGGTTTCGGGTTTTGGTCCCAGAGGTTCTCACACTCGCTTCCTTCTCCAACTCCCGACTCCCGAACTTCCGACCTCTCTCGCCTTGGGCCCATAGCACAGTTGTCACCCACCAAGGTAGTGACACATGGTGTCCTTAAGAAGGTCCACCTCACTCCCAGCGATGTCATAGGGCCCCACTACTTTTACTTTTCGTTTCGGAGTTTCAGGCATCAGGAGTCCGTGCATCTACACATCTCGAACTTTCGTTTGTCGAAATTATGAAATTACGGTCTATTAATCTACTTGATACAATGGTACTGATTCCCCGCGATATGACGAATCAGATCTCGTTGACATTTCATGTATCAGGATTTCCTGTGTCAGGAGGTCGAAATATTTTCCACCTTCATCCTCCATATTCCTGAAATGTCGATTTCTTCTTGGACAATTAACAGTCCAGATCTCTCTTAGATTGATGGTTGTGATCCAATTGTGAATTTGCATTTTGTGAATTCTCACGAACTCACCCTTTGACCATTTCAAGTTACGAGTCAGCGAAAGGCTGATCGCTCTCCACGCGTCCTTTCTGATGGACGGTTCTGACGAATTTGGGATTTCGCGTATCGCGATTTCCACACTCCTGTGCAACTCCAAAGGGTTTTAAGCCTTGTGCACGTTCTCCAGATCCGACGGTCGTAAGGGTTCTCCTTTCCTCCCGAACATATCCTATGGCTCCAACACTTCCGGTGTGGAGTTATCTCTCTCCCTATGGCCATATACCACACTGGATGCAGTTTTATAATACCGCTACACCTCCTGAGCTTTGTAACATGGTCAAGTAGCCCATTGACACTCAGAAACATTATGAGGTCTGAAATTAGTCCTCCAGACACAATTGCTTCTCAAAACCTCGGTCCAAAGACCACTTATCCGGCCCATCCAGGCTCGGCGTTGAAACTATGCTTTGATGCCATACTGTAATGCCCCCGACCATCAACCCCATGGTCGGGCCAATGCCACTACGTGGAAAAACACTTTTGGAACACATTATGCATTCTAATAAACTTAAAATGCTTAATTACAGTTAAACACAGAATTACTGCTAGCATTTCATAGTTAATGGAAATAACAATAATTCATATGCACAACAAAATACATGATAACATTGCAAGAATCACAGGTATGCAATTTAATTAATTACAGAATTACAAAACATAGCGACACTTATCTTTGAAACTATCACGCACAACCAATTGTGTGTAGACCTTCCACGAACCTCCCAGTCTTAGACCACGCTGCTCATCACTCTCAGCAGTAGGTCACCCCCGAGCTGAGACTAAGCTCCACCAGGTAAGGAATCCTAGGCTAGCTAAGGTTTACAGGAAGAATACACATAAACGAATGAGGATTCTCTCCTAGGAACCACTTATGCCCATTGCCCACAAACTCTCCTTCCCCACATGCCTATCCCACCCCAGGAGTATACACCTTCTTTGTCACCTAGACAGTCCTTGAGTTGCTAACCTCCCTCACCTTAGGCTTCAACAACAGACCGGGCCGAAAATCTCTGAGCTCTGTGGAAGCTACAGGGTTCCTTCGAGGAGCTCTCTCCTTCCTCGGCATACTCTCTCACCTGAAGAGAGTTTCTCACAAGCCTGACAACTTATTCTTTGACCAATTCCAGCACAGTGAGGATGACAACAAGGCTTAACTAGGTACAGACAATGGCAGCCAACCACATTCAGTCGAGAACTACGTGACCACTACATCCAACTGGGAAAAAAAACGGTTATGGACACCCAAAAATGACAATCGTCGGTGCTAAGGCATAGCTCGACTTGGAGTTTACAGGATGTGTCCGGCTTCTCAGCAAGAAACCCAAGAGACACGGCTTAGTTCATGGTTTGCCATGGGTTTCAAGTGTGTGAGGTATGCAGAGGTCCAATTACAGAGGCCAAAACGAGTTCAGACGGAGGATGGTGAATGTCGAACAAACTCATGCCGAGGTTGGAAGAATGGGAAGCGAACCCCCAACACGGCTCATTTCCTGGGTTAAATTGCATGCGCTCGGGTTGACACATGTCATCCATGAAGCACGTTCCTTCCCATTTGGAAGTCACCTATCCTTCAAAAGAACTTAGGATAACACATAAACATTTACACGGTAATTTGGAATAATAATAAATTATTACTCCCAAGGGCTTCAGCCCCCAAGCTTAGCCCCTTCTCCCAACCTTTCAGCCCCCTCTCTCTTACCCAGGCTTTGTGGAAGCTTAGTCCCCCATCACTCATTCATCGTGGTCGGTCCACACGCAGAGATGTCTTGTATTAATACTGTGCATAATTACATGTACAAAAAAAATCAGGTTCCTAGCCTTCAACAGTTAGGCTCCCTGGCCTAATAACACATAAGCCCACTAGCTTATATGACTTGGCTCACCAGCCTATAAAAAATAATTACAATTCATAATGCAAGTTTTATACTTCATAGACATTATTTACAACAGGGCTCGGCCTTGGGGACATTACAGTAGGTGTAGCAACATGAGCAAGAGACTCTTGCTTTAGGTGCAAATGTCGTGGGTTTCATGATTCCATGATGAAATGGACCGCATACCTCTAAATTCCCAGCCAAATTCAACTCCATTCTCATCCTTTCCCTTATCCGCCAACTGTTATATAATATTTGTGACTTTCCAAACATCATCCATTGTGCATGTGCTTCAACACGACATTGAAATAAATTCACTCAAATAAAGGCCATGCCATGTTTGCAAAGAGTATGCTCTTACTATATTTTCATAATAGAAAGAAAAACATCTCCTGAAGAATAATGCAATCATAATAGAGGTGTTGCAGATGGGAAGGGATAGTTTAAGTGGGGGACAAGACATGTAGATGGTAGTTGGGGGATGAGACACCTGGACGGTAGATTTAATAGAGTGTAGAGGATGACAAGTGGCATATTTCGATAGGCTTTCGACAACTCTGGAAAGTGGACTACCATCAAGATGCCACATCAAGAGGCTGATTATTTCCCTTGTCTTTAGTTTTTGGATCTACATGGTGTGTATTGTAATATGGGAATTTGTAGGAAAAAGACATATGACATTATGGATAAATTCATATACTTTTGACAACTCCTGAAAGTGCACCACCATCGAGAGGCCGCATTGAGAGGTTGACTATTTCCCCTATTTAATGTAGATATTTTCCTGACTGCAAGTATGGTAGGAAAGTGGAACCTATCTACATTAAATAGAATTTTGAAAACTCCTCCATAGTATTTTGACAACTCCTCCATTGGCTTCACTGACTCAAACTTTGTAGTGGCTTACAGGCTTCTTGTTCATCCCGGCCTACCCAGGAGAGGAAAATCTTAAAGCCATTTCTAGCTCAATAGGAAGTAGGCGGTGGTTTATAGGCTTCTTCTTCATCCCAACCTGCCCAAGTGAGTGAAATATTATAGTATGCTTAGAGATTATACTATCCATGGCCTTCCTTCTATTAGCAATATTCTTAGATGTTACACTATCTAGAGGAAGCATAACAAACATTGGAACTCCACCATGATTCCTCGTACTGATTGATGGCATAATTCACCCATATTGTTCAACAAACCAATGACCCAATTCATTCTTCAGAGCCGAATCACATAGATCCTGAGTTTGGATTCCAAATGTCTTGTAGAGAACTGATAAATATGGATGAATTGAATAATCAACTTGGGATTGAAGAACCCCTCTAAACCAATCCTTGCTCGAAGGAGAAGAAGCAGAAGAACATGGAGTAACAGAAAAAGATGGGAATTGGTGATCAATTATGTAATTCATGGTTTCAATTCATTCTCTACGTTTCTTTTCTCAATTCTCAAGCCTTGGGATGACCTCCTCCAACACTTGGTGAATATACTTTGAGCTCTTGTGAGAACATGGCATTTGTAAGAGTTCTGGTTAAGCCATGCTTTCTCAAGGAAGGTTTCCTTGGTAAATACACCTATAAGAAGGGAAGCATTATAGACTATCTACTCGTTAGCTATTTTTTTTGAATGTCCATAGAAATCTCAGTATGCATCCATTCAATGGGAATATTTTTTTTTTAAATCTGAGCTACTTATCTACATGTGGGATTGCTAATGTATTCTCTTTTAGTTCTTCTATTGAGTTGCCTGCAAAACAAAAAGACAAGCTTGCTAAGAAGCTTGAATGTTTCCATGGAGATGTTCCATGCTACTCAAGCATAAGAGCTTCAATAAGGGCATGCCTAAACTTGTCTATGTTTCTCAAGCATAAGCCCTTCAATAAGGGCATGACTAAACTTTTTCGAATAATTACCCAAAAAATCATATAAATTAAAACCTAATTGAATCTATTGTTTGATGGAATGTGATTTAACATATCATGTGTCTGCCATGGTAGTGACTTAGGCAGCTTTGGTGGTTAGAGATGTTGAAGGGCACCTTCTCATTACTGACAATTGATGATGCATTCAAATCGACAACATTCACAATCTTCTTTTGTTGGGAAGGTTGCAGGTTCAAATCCATTTCCATGCAATCTTCCGTTGTTGGGAAGGTTGCAGGTTCAAATCCATTTCCACATATTGGGAATTGACTAACAAATAACTTAACCAAAGAGTTCGAATAGTAAATGTGTTGTCTCTCTGAAACTTCATTCCACATACATCTATCCTACCTTAAAGGAGGAATTCACTCTTGGTAGTTGCAGAAGACCAACAAGCAACATCATACCAAAGTGATTAATGAAACCATAAGAAGAGTAGAGAACTAGAATTGGTATAAGACTTGAATATATGGATAGTTGGATCATTTTAGGCTTATGATGTGCCCAATTGTTTCGTATTGCTTCTCAACCTTATTACTAGCTTTAGTTCTTTCCATTGGTCACAAACCACATGCGCAAGTCACTTTCCTCTTCTCTTGCTTATTCACGAAAAATTGGTTTCCAGATGTGTGTGTTTGAGAGAAATCATTTAGTCAAATGTGGGATGAAGATGAAACTTTTGAAGTATTTATTTTCCATCCAACAACAAAATCCCGCGATCTTTAAACAATATAACCACCCCAAGTAACTTCGTTGTTTCCTTTCCCCTGCTTCGGGGGTATGCTAATTGATAGAGAAGGCCCATCGTCATTTTCCTAAATTGTTGATTGGCAACCGATTCTTCCAAATGCATATCGACAATTTGTCATCAACAATTGCGACCGATTCCCTGTGGGTATTTTGGCTGATTTTTCCATCAACACATTGACCGACCCATCTCAATGGTCAAAGTGTCGACGGTCAAATCGGCCAAAGTATCGATGGATACAATCTCAAAATCACCGATGGGGAATCGTCAACCAAAGTGCCGATGGGAACATAACTTAATCTACTGATAGACCGATGGGTCGGAACTCAATCCACATGGACTTATGGATCGGTCAAATTGTCGATGGGAAAATTATCCATGGTTGCACTTTCCAACATGAATATTTTTCATGGTTTCCTGCACCAAACTCAGTGGTAGAAATTAGGAATTTTGTATGAACTTAATTATCAGTGCTAAAATAAGTCCCCGAGATAACTCAATTGGAAAGTGTCGTGATATGAAGTGTTATATTCGATGAGATTCTGAGTTCAAATCCTCCCAATTTACCCATGCCTACACAAGGGGCATACGTGAAAAGTCTTCTCTTTTCAAGACCCATATATCTTCCCACAAAAGCACGATACTTCGCTGGTGCAGAAAATCAACTTTTCTACGAAAATGAAGAATTGGATAAAACAAGTGTCTCGGTGGTGTAGCAACATTGTCCTCTCTCCTCACATCATGTTAGGAATCTGCAATCGCTTTCAATCTCTGAAGCTCTGACAGGACAGCTGTCTCAAGATTTGGCTTGTCCCCGTGCCGCATCTCAACACATTTCAACGCAAGTTTGGCCAACTCCATAGCCTCCCTAACATGGCAATCTATAATAGATTGATCGAGAATATTTTTGAAGGAGCGCTTCTCGATAAACCTTTCCACATCACAAGAAATCCCCATTGGTTTTTTCGTAGTCAGTAATTGCAGAAGTACTATATATATAAGTAGTATTAATAGAGATACCTTCTAGATCTGTGCCCTTGCCTCATCGGGAATAAAGGGAATAGAGTTTAGATTACATAAACTCACATCTGGTTGGCAAGGGAATAGAGTTTTTAAGCGACATGTACCCTTGCATATTGTTTTGTAATACAAATATTATTATTATAATATAATTTATTTATTTTCTTTGTAGTTCATGTTTCTGCACTGGTATTTTCATGAGTCAAAATAAGTTTAATTTCAGTTTCGATTAATTATTATAACGACCACAGTGGGAGTCGAACCCACGACCTTTTGATCCGAAGTCAAACGCGCTAATCCACTGCGCTATGCGGTCTTTATTACTTATTGAATCTGTTTAAAATTAAAATCATTTCTAGAATTAAGTGTATGGCTATTTTCAACCAAAAGAATATTGCCAGTACCCATGTGAACAGTAGGATATAGGTTTTCGCATTGCTATGACTATAATTCACACCGTTTGTACCTGGTCATATGGAGAAAAACGAGGTACATCTTAGAGCAGGGCTGGAGGATTTGGCGTGGGATAAGGGGCTCAAATCGCTTACTTTCTCGCAATTTTTGTAATAAGAATTCCGTCAAAGTTCCAACGTGAATAATAGTGATTGAACTATGCTCCAAGGTTTCTTATTTATTTATTTTTAATATAAGACAATGGAAAGCTTTAAAAAACCTGTAAATATTCAAATTGATTGTTGATTAACTTAAAAATAATCAGATTGGTAATTGATTGAAATTTCACCGTTGGACAAAAAATCAGGGTTTCCATGGAGAAACAATGTATTGGGCAATGTGATCGACTGGGTTCTCTAGTCATGCGATTGCATTGTTAGATGTAATATGTTAGTGTGATGCAACTTAGATGCTTGATTATAATCTTTGCATGTTATTTCCATGTGCGAATGTCGTTAGGCCCTTTCTTCATTATTTATTAAATGACCAGCCTTGCATGAGACTTTCTCTCACTATATGGATATTTGGAAAATTTGGTCTTTAAAACGGCCAATAGCCTCATGGCATGACACTTGGCCAATAGCCTCATGACATGACACCTATGCTACTATAAAAGAAATTCAACTTTAAACTTGCTAATGAAATAAGACAATAGCCTCAAGGCATGAGACCTATGCATACTATACAAAAAAATTTCAAATTTAAACTTGCTAATGAAATAAGCAATGTGTTGCTTCTGAGTGTGCTTAGGTCATCAACCTAATATGCATAAGCTAAATTATGCTAATGCCAAAATGTGATATGCATAAAATCGTATTTGAACCAATTTGGATAAAATCATCGGTAAGCAAGTTCATGTTTATGTAAAGTGACAAATGCAAAACACATTTAAATACAAAACACATTTAAACCATAGACCTGTAAAGTGATAAATACAAAACACATTTAAACCATAGACCTGTATGTAACACAAATCAACAAGGGACTAGTTATCATGTTCATTCATTCACTTCTGGACATCATGAAAATAACATGCATTGAGAAGACACTTTGAAGGATGAAGGATGATGCCAAAATTAAAAATAAAGGGGATCCCCACTGCTGACTTGGGATGGGTTGAGGCCTTAAGAAATGGTGACACACTAAGCAAAACCATTTATCTCTATAGGCAACTTCTAAGTTATAATCTAGAAGTAGGAGAACCTTATTTATTCTTTGTGGAAATTAGAGTTTCTACTTGATATTGGTCCCTATATAATTGCTCATTGCAAGGGAATCAATGGTTCCTTCAATGGATCGATTTGGTTAACTCATCAACTATACGAGAAGAACACATGATGAAGTTAATTTTCTTTCAAACATGAATAAATGATCCTAGCTTAAGTCATGGTTGCAGGGGTTAGTACAAATAAGGGTAATATATTTTCCTCGAGAATGATTTTTAAATATTCTTTAGTTTTTTTCCACTATCCATGAGTGTCCATAATCCCTATAAAGTCACCCCAACATCATAGATCTTACTCTATTATCAATTAGCATCCATACTCCTAGTGGATATATCTACACATTCCCTTTAATTTGCAGTACTTTCTTTCCCAATCCTTTACCAATTATATATCACTTTGGAAAATATTGGACGAGGGATGTAGTGGCTCTTTACAATCTAGTGGGGATGATACATATTATTTGTAGTTATTTATTTTGGTACACTTGAGTATTAAGTATTTCCTTTTGATATTTTCTAGATATGGACTTTTGACCATTCACCATTCACATGACTAGCTATATTTTAGTGTAGTGGATGGATTGTTTTAGCCAATTGACTCATCAACCAAAAATGGTGTCAGGCTCATCAAAGAATTAATCACCTAGAAGGTCCCAGATCCAACTACTATTAATATTTTCTCATAGTGTCATTGCTTTTCTTCCATGTCTACATCTTTCCATTAAACTATATTTTAAAGGAACTATGTGGAATTTTCTAGGCTTCGACCAATTTGCACCAAGTGTGGATGCATATGAGAGGATAGAAAATAAAAATATGTTTTTCAACAAGCTAGGGTTGTATAACACACTATCAGTCCAATCTTTATGAAATGAAATGTAAATAAGAACAACAAAAAATTCTTAAAGAAAGCTAAGCCAACTATTCTATGAAATATTCAATGACTGAAAGTAAGTGAAAAACAATAAATGAAAGAAAAAATTGAAAGATGGAAAGCAAGAACGAAAAAATAAAATAAACTATTATGTATAAGTTAGTCACCTTAAAGGAAGATTAATTGAAAGGCCACTTTTGTAATTGACCAACAACCCTTTCATATTTGCAACTGATGTGTGCCAATGTCAATCTTTTATACCACTTAGAAAAGGTCTGAGCATGAGTTATTGGAACTCCATGCATTTCCCTTTTGGCTTGTATGATTTGTCCCACATTAAGATGAGATGAATGAATAAAATGTCTTCGTCACTAGATGCACACTTAATAAACCATGATTACCTAGCTTTGTTTTAGTGAGCTACAACTTGCTATGAGAATTTTTTTCTCCCCCAACTTCAATAACATTTTGATTTCACATTTCATTGCAAAGGAGTGCTCACTATCTATTGCTTAACATTATTGCAAAGAGGGAAATAAAAGGTCCAATGATACAATTGCCTCCTTTCCATAATATGAGAAAGCACAATGATGTGTTCTTATTCCTTTCACATTTAGGTGATTGGGACTCAATCCATATTGCAAGAAATATTTCAAAATCATGATATTGTGAATAATTTTGTGTAGGTATGAAGAGGACGTTCGTTATATACAATGATGTTTCATCCTTATCTAATCCCCACTTGATCTTGTTCATGTTGATTTGATATTTTCCTCATTTGCTAGTCTCCATAATCTATTTTCAATAAACAATGGTGGCAGGCTTGATATAAATATCATACTCTTGGGTGACAATCATCCTTGCCTTTCACCAAGTTCCATCTAAATGAAAAGAGACTTAATAGTCACATGTAGATAAATCATCTTTTGTGTTTTTTCAAGATGTAACGCTTGAACTATTCAACCACTTTGATCATGATGAAGTATTCCTTTCAATCTCTAGATAATTATGTTCAAAACCTTGAAAATCCTCGCTAATAAGGGTGGGGGGAAATATTAGAGAAAATGTAATAATATTATTACATTTTCTCTAATATTTCCCCCCACCCCACTCTCATATATGAGGGTGGGTGCCCCAATTCCAGAGTACTCGAAAGACAATGATACACACAAGAAAATTGGGGGTCTAGTGAGCTATCGGGGCTGTTTCAACAACTTCTTAATCTCCCCCCCAACTATTATGCCCTCTGCAATAACCTTTCGCAGCCTTTGCTTCTTTTCGATAACTAATTGATCTCTCTGGATAGCTTTTAAAGGAGGCTCAAGACCGAAAGCAAGGGGGAAGACCCAAGCCCATCCTCAATTTCCTGCAAACCGCTTTCCAAAGAGAGAATAGTAGTAGAATTGTACCCTATTCTATCTATCTGAAAAAGCTACGGGAGTTGGATAATGCTTTCCTTTCTCATGCAATCATTAGAATTGTAGAATATATGCCCATCTCACCCTAATCAATTGATATTGAGAACTCACTCCCTTCACCATCTTTTGAATGAACATGAAAGAAAGGGATTGATAAGATGCAAATATAAATGTAGAAAACTTTACTAAAATTTGGACTTAAACAAGGATGGAGAGATAAGAATCACCGACTTAATTCTTTCCAATGCCTCTCTCCACCCGAGTTCACTAAAGACAAGATATTCTTTAATCAACTTTTGCATCGATTCTCGTGATGGATATATAGATTTAGCCTTTGTTGATATGTATTACATGGCATATAACCTTATGTCTTATACCTTGATGCCAAAATATATCTAGATGAATTTTATCTTTGAATTTCTTGAACACTTTGACTTAAGACTTTCAAGTTTTATAACAACAAGAACCCAAATTGCATTCTTTGAAATCATTTCCAGTTTCAAGATCACTTTAGTATCAAGACTTACAACCTCACGTTGCATAGAGGAGCTATAATATTTCACATTAAATGATTTTTCAGAAATCATCCCATGAATCAATTAGCTTTTCAAGAGACACAACATTATTGGACATCTTCTTTTGGTAAGAATTGTCCCAATTTGTAGTCATCATAAGATTTCTATGTTCTTTATCACTAATAATAAGAAAATATACCCTCATTAGTCAACAAGTGACATGATCCATTGACCCTCATTTATTTAGTATTAAAAACATAAGAACAAGTTCAACATACACTTTGATTTCTATGTTCTTTATCACTAATAGTAAGAAAATATACCCTCATTAGTCAACAAGTGACATGATCCATTAACCCTCATTTATTTGGTATTAAAACATAAGAACAAGTTCAACATACACTTTGATTTCTATGTTCTTTATCACTAATAGTAAGAAAATATACCCTCATTATTCAACAAGTGACATGATCCATTGATCCTCATTTTTTATTTATTAAATCCTCATTTTTTTGTTATTAAAAACATAATAACAAGTTCAACAGACACTTTATAGATTAAAAAAAATCTCCAATGGAGCTTATATGAGAGGCAAAATTTGCAAATGTATCTACACGCATGGTTCTGTAAGAAGAATGGAATTAAAATGTAATGGGGTTTTAAAATCAAACCCCACCCTGTGCCTCTTGTGGGCAATAGTTTACCTATTGTGAGTAATAGTTTAATGAGCAAAAAAACAATAAATTAAATTTTTTACCTAGCTCATGATGATATCCAAATCACTAAATAGAGGCAAAAATTGCAAATGTATCTACATGCATGGTTCTGTAAGAAGAATGGAATTAAAATGTAATGGGGTTTTAAAATCAAACCCCACCCTATGCCTCTTGTGGGTAATAGTTTAGTGAGGCAAAAAAAAACAATAAATTAAATTTTTTACCTAACTCATGATGATATCCAAATCACCAAATACCTTTAGTAGGCTAAGTTTGGATCAATATTCCTTTTGAGTGATTACACTCAAAGCCTCACACTTGGTGGTATGGTTGGTGCATTCAAACTTGAATTCATAGGAATTTAGATGTTCCTACTTCTTGGATTTATGAGTGTATTGTTATTTTACTGCAAAAACATTAACAATATTGTAAAAAAAAATAAAAATAAAAAAATCAAAAGAAAATCTAGGATATACAAGGTGAAAACTAAAACAATAAGAAACACCTACAACAAATAAGAAATTTGTCTGAACAAAAGTATCAAGAGGCGAGAAAACTCGTTTACAAGTTTTGGCACTGTTGCAACTCTGAGAATATTAAAAATAACCAACAACATTTCCATTGACCTATAATGTAGATGCCTAGTCTCTAACTTTGGTGTTTAAGCAGAAATCAAAAGATGAAGATGCATCAAATATCTGAAGAATGGTTGCACCTGTAGATGGTGGCAACTCCATTGCAACACTGTCTGTATAGCTCCATTGCAACAATGTGGGTGGTGATGGCCGAACACTAGATCGCAGCACTGGAGTCTGAGGCAGTGCTGGAGGAGACAGTGCAACACTATGGACTTTGAGGCGGTGGTGGACGAGTCGGAGCAACATTGTGGCGAGTTTAAGGTGATGACAGTGGGTTTTGGTCAGTCTGCCTTTGCTTCAAATGCAACTAAATTGTGGTGTAAGGGGCACTGACAGGTTTGATGGATGAGGCAGTGGCACTAAAACCTCGACTACACTGTTGTGTCACAGTGAGCCAAAATGGTCAGTCAAAAATTTGTAATTTGTAATTTATTTCTTAATTACAATAATTCTGAAAAATATATTGCTTACACCAAGGGATTTAAGTCCCATCACATCCCTCTCAACCAATAAGAAAATTGGATTCATTAAATTCAATAAATATGAGAAAATTTTGATTTGCAAAATAAATTAGTTTAATACCAATAACACCCAACTCCGTAAAAAAGCACCAAAATCAACCAATTAATATCCTAAATTGCACCCATTAATAGATAGTCAATGATAATTGACCGTTAATAAAAGTTATAGTCCCCAATCAGAGGCAGACAGAGACTAATAAAACATACTATCTACTACCACTTACACAGCGAAAGAAAAAACATGAAAAAATCTAATATATATCTTAAAGGACAAACTTATTGTAATTTAACAAGGAATTCTCACTATAACTAAAATTGGAAAGCTAAACTAAGATAAGATTATTATCACTGCAAAATTAATGAGAAACAAATCCTAATATCCTACTCCTACACTAACCACATTGACATATCCGCATCATGTGTAATCATAGTGCTAATGTAGCCATTGAAGGATACTTCTACTTCCAAGATTTTTAATATATATCATAGGTGCGTAAGACTACGATGTTGTAAAATGCCAAATTGAAAGGATTAAAGCATTGAAAATTCTATTTAAATAAAGAAGTATGAGATGTTTACCATTTGATAGAAGACTTTTGAGAAAATGATGATTCCATCCAATGGTCAATGAAGGTAAAAACATAATTCTAAAATAACACATTTTATTATTTTTTCTTTGTTTATCTATAGTACTATTCTTTATGATTACCTCTTTGTCAAAATAATCTTTGCCTTTATTGTGCATGACAAGTGGCTCAATATAAATGATTGCTTCCGGTTATTCTTTATTTGTAAATACATAAAGTCTTTCAAAATGAGCTATTGAATTGGACATTCAACAATCTTAGGCTTGACATGATCAATAAGTAGTGAGGCATCATTTACAATTCTTTTAGAAGCATTATTATTGGGTAATAAGGTTACAACATTCACAATCTTTTCTTCTTTTTATTTTGGACCTCTAGTCATGTAGTGTTGGGTTATAAGCCTCATTCATTATTAATATATAATTTATAGTCAAGTAGATTCAAAGTATAGGATACATCATGTCTTTTTTATTTTCCTATTTATAAATAGAAGTGAGAAGAGATTCATTTGAATAGGCATATCATCTTTTGCATTTGATATTAGAAAATGAGGTTGTTTCGTCGAAGAGGTTTATAATTCATTCACTCTTTTTCATTATCAAGGGTATGTAATTACTTATTTTTTCTATTTTTATGCTATTTGAGATATTTGATACATAACATTTAGTATTAGAGTAGACACTCATTTGGTTTGGCTCCTTCAAATGAGTTATCTTATCATTTTTTCTCTAATATATTTTTAGAATATATTCAATGAGAAGAATTTGTAGGGTGCATATTGGACATACAAAAGTATCTTGGGTTAAAATTTGTATTTTGGTTTGCCTTTTGAGTAGCCTTGAAACTAGTCTTGAACATGTGTTCTCTATAAATAGTTATATATAAAGATAGCAAGATGAAAATCAAATGATAACAATTGAATTGGAAACAATATATACAAGGGTGTTCCAGGTCCAAATTTTAGACTTACAAGTGAATTATTGGTGACATGGAAGTCTGTACAAATTTTCTCCCCTAAAATAGGGAAAAAACAACAAATTTTGGCCCTAATGTCATTATAAACTTCTCTCGGAAGGTTCAAATTGAATGGGACTAGTGGGAGCCTAAACATAACTTGTCAGAGTAAATCCTTATAAAATTACAGAAATAGAGGATCATTATTGACTAATTTGAAATAGTTTAAAGGTTGGCTTGTAGGACAATATGCAAATTAGCGATTTAAAAATGTATGTTAATGTGAAACTTTCATGGATTTTGATTGGGAGATCTATTTGAGGTAATTCAAAAAGAGGGATGAATATAAAATAAAGGATAATTATAGGTAAATATTATTTTTGTTCCACATGGAAAGGGGTGGTGTAAAAAGTTCTATGTCGACTAAATCATTAGAGAACTAATCCATGATTCATGAAGAAAATGAACACTTAGATAAATAGGTATCCCAATTGAGGAACCAATTTAAGGACACATACGATATGGTGTTGAAAAAGGTTGATTTCACACATTCACAAGAAAACCATAAAAAATGAAATATAACAGAAGATGGATCAGAAAATGGAACCATTACAAAAATCCATAGAAGCCATTCTCACACATGTCCTAAATGAGAGGCTCCCTAAAAGTGATAATGTGAATAAAGGAATTCATGAAAATAGAGATACAAAAATTCAAGTTGAAAAACCTTCCACCAATAATAATATTCCTGGAGGATATAACTCTAATATTGGAGCTAATCATGGATGGGTTCCTAAGGGTATCCACTTTCCCCAAGGTTGAATTAAGAAAGTCTGAGAAATGTTTTTACAAGGGTGAACCAGATAGAGAAATACATTGAATTGCATAAGATTATTGATGATAACCAAATAATTTCCTTAGCGACACTATAATTGGAGAACAAAACCATATCAATGGCATGGTAGTTAAAATGAGTCCTCATTCTTATAATTATACTTAGGGTTTATTTACAAGGGACCTAAAAGTAAATACAATAACATTTGGGAGTAAGACTACTTTATTCAATTGACAAGAAACAAGAACTTAGGTCTTGTTGAGAATTATAATTCATAATTTCATGTGTTGGCCATAAGGGTGAATAATTGATCCAAATTAGATCCACAAAATAATTTGAATGGATTATGGTTTAGGGTAACACAAGGTGCTTAACAAATCAACATTTTGGCAATGAAAGAGAGGCATGTGGTTATAGAGGTAGATGATAATATAGGAGTGGTATTTGATAGTGTGAATGGCCCCACAATAAAACAAATGATGTCCACTTTTCCAATTAATGCCACAATGGCAACACTAGAATGAACAAAATATTAAAGGAAAACATGAAAAGAAAGAAAAATAAAACATAGGAAAATCAAACATTAAAGAGCTACTAGAAAACATGAAAAAGTAAGAGAATCATTAAACTTCGGGAAGTTGAACAATTGGGGAAACCTAGCCTTCTAGATTAACCTAGAAGAGCACAATTCTGTTATAAACTGAGGCAAAGCAATGTAGAGTGGATTATTTGGAAAATATTGTAAATGAATGTTATTCAAATTCCTATGAGAATATTGTAAATGAAGAAGAGAGGCAAATTGAATTGTAACATGCAAATTTACTAAGGAATATGATATGTAAATGGTATGCCTATGGTAGAGTATAAAATTCATAGTAGAACAAGCATAAGACACAACTAGTTGTTAAATAATTTATGCACATTTCCATCATTTTAGTCTCATAATCTATTATAGGGATGCCAATTGAATTCATTAATTCCATAGAGGATCCATGTTGGTGAAATACATAGGATATATGTCTACCATTTATAGATCATTTTTCTCATCAAGTTTATAAGTTACAATTTAGTCTAGCTCTTTGGCTCATCTCATGAGAATTTGAATAGAATTTGCTTATAATATATGCTAAAGAACACCTTTTACATTGTTCCACCTCAGTTTATAGAAGAAATTTTCTTTGTTGGGTTTAGCTAGAAGGACAAGCATATCCAACTATTCAGCTTCCCCCAATTCCATTAGTTCTCTTTGTTTTTCATATTTTTGGTATCTCTTTAGTGTTTGATTCTCCTATGTTTTATTTTTCTTTTCTTTTCTTTTTTCATTTACTATATTTCTTTCATTCTAGTATCAACATTTCTACATTATTTGGTAGAGTGGACATTAATTTCTTAAGTGTGAGGCCATTCACACTATCAACCAACTCTATGACCTCATCATCTACCTCTACAACCACATGCCTCTCTTTCATCACTAGATTATTGATTTGTTGAGCACCTTGCATTACCTTCATCCATAAGTGATTCAAATTATTTTGCAGATCCAATTTAGATCACACCTCCCCATTGGGAGGATTTTGGTCCCTAGAATATTCAAAGGATAGGTGATGGAACTTAATTTCAACTTGATTCCCCTCATACCATTTTTCTTTCCTTGGTGTTTGTCCTTTTATGCCAATTGTCCATATCTCTTGTCATCCTCTGAGTTATTCATTCCTTTCTTTGTAGAATTGGATCCTCCTCTAAATATTCAAGAGAATGTGGTGCCAAGTGTTTTACAGTGGGAAGAACTTGATGGTATTCCTCTCCATCCAACATGGAAGGATCAAACAAATTAAAATACTGTACATTCACCATAGAATTACTTTGCATATAAGGAAGAAGTTTCAATATGAAGGCATTCTCATTTACCTACTCAATGATGCCAAAAGGTCCATATATGAAGGGATTGGGTTTCTTTGATGCTCCTTGTAGGAATTCCCTATGGATTTAAAGCCACACCTTGTCTCCAATGTGGAATATATGGTCTTATCTATGCTGGTCATGTTTGGATTTATACTCTTGCTATCTTCTTTGAAGTTTCTCCTATCCTTTCAAGTGTATATATTGGATCCTCTCTAGGAATATGATTTTCGTTGTCTCTTTTCCTTGAAACTTTGCTTCTTCCTTTTGATGTCCATACACATGTTGACAGGGAAAAATATATTCATCAACAATAGGGGTTCTCCCCAATAAGAGGTTCGAATTAGACCTCACACTATTTGGAATAGGGAACCCATCCACATTCTAACCCAATGACCATTACTATTTTGTTTTTAATATTTCTTCAAAACTAAAATTATAAACAAGAATGTAAATGTGATTCTATTCTATATGTAGAGTGTAAATCTATTCTAGAATCCTAGCTAAGAACTAACAACTAAGAGTTTTGAACAAAGCACCAACTTAAACCTCTATTGTTATCTTCAACAGATAGTGACTCGAAGGATAATGGTAAAAATATAGATAACTAACTATAAATCAATAAAAGTCTACGATTAAACAACCATCTATAGTTCCATGTTCACAAGATATAGACAAACATTTGAGAGAGAAACATAAATAAAAATG
>JZKD02S1905963.1:362093-394952 GCA_000966675.3 Picea glauca | reverse complement strand
TATTTCCCCTTTTACCCCCTTTTTAAATTTTAGCCCACAAAAGATTTTTATAAATTAGTTGAATTTCTTACCCCCTTCTCGTCACATGATTAATGATGATTATCATTATTATGTATTTATTTTTATTTTTATATAAATATATATTTTTTATCACAAGTATCACTTAGACCTAGACTTTATTTTCCTAGGATGGGAGACATTTTATTAGGAAAATTATTTTAAAACTTTCTCATCACATTATTCACTCTAAGGCCATATGGGTTTATTCATTTATTATTTAACAACGCGGCGTTCCCTTCAGGATGCACTAGGTGCTCCAAGGGTGCCACTCGCCTCATTTTTTTTCCCTTACGCGATGTGCCCTTCAGGATGCACTACGTGCTCCAAGGGTGCCACTCGCCTCATTCTGTTTTTCTAGCACGACATGCCCTTCAGGACACACTCTATGCTCCAAGGGTGCCACTCGCCTCTTGACTGAATTGGTAGACATCAAAACCCCTGGAGTCAATACTCCGCTAGGTGATCTTGTGGGAGACTAAGGGCCTCTAAGGAATAAGGCCCATGTCTTATTACACGCCCCTTAGAATCATTGTGAGTGACTTTCACAGTCTGCCCTCACGACATTGTGGGTCTTCTCGAACTAGGTAGTCGTTAACCTACAGTTCGAGCCACGACGAGAGTGCTATTAGGCTATGGCAAGGATGTTGTCCGCACCTCTCCCTCAATGTCTCTGGTAGTCGTGCGTGACCCCTCTACTCCACATGTGAGTCTGGTCGACAAGCTATCGTGAGCCTCCATCATTTACAAATCATGTAAGAACAAATTCCATAATCATAACATCTAATCATATGCACATATGTCATATATATACAACAATCAAACCCCAATAGTCCACTCCTTGACTCGATCCAGAGTCCAAGGGTTTCATCGATGCCTGAACATCCTCGAGGTCCAAATCCCGCACACTTAGGATAACCGAGTCAATAACACCTGTTTAAGTCAATACAAAAAAATAACATATGATCACATCCATAATGCCTCATAATCATAATCAACGACCAATTGTATAATAATCCGGATCACTTGTAAGCAAGTGTCCTCAAATAATAAGTTCACGCAGCGTGCGCAAGAGAGGGATGTTACATACAACCCCTCTTGGTCTAAACATCATCCCGAAGTTTCATAGTATACGAGTGTCAAAAAAAAATGTATATCAAAGTATCATAAGTATCTCTATCAAACAAAAAGAAAAGGAACTGTTGGCACATATCATATGTGTCCTCCGAGGTCGCTGAGTGCGGACTATGGTTGTTTCAATGGACCTTGACTTCATCTACTGTTCGACGCTATAGCAGTCAAATGCAATGATCCAGGAAGTGGATCGACTCAGCCGTGAGCGCATCCTCATTTGACACCCGCAAGGTGCTCAAGTCAAAACATGTGTAGGATCACTAATCATAATGTCTCAAACAAAGACGTGAAAGACATCGTGCATATGCCTCAAGAATCAAGAAAGGCTAGTCAATAAGCCACGAGTCTCTCTTTTCAACAATCTCGTAGGATTCCATGAACCTAGGAGATAGTTTAGCCCCTTTTCCAAACTTGAACTCTTATATGGTTTTAGCCGCAAAAATATGCAATCGCCACATCGTAACTACAGTCGACATGACGTGCACCGACATAACTCTTTTGCCGATCATGTGCTTCCTTGATCCTTTGTCTTAGTTTTCATTTAATATTCCATTTCTTGGATCACTTCTGGTCCCACCAGGACCCTATCCTCAAGTCGATCCCAACTCAAAGGCATCCGACACGATCACCCATTAAGAAACTTGAAGGGTGCCATCTTAATGGTGCTTTGGTAACTGGTTTTTATAAGCAAATCCCACCAGTGGAAAGAATTTTTCCCAATGCTTTTGTTGGTCCATCACGTACATGCGCAACATGTCCTCCAAGGTATGGTTCATTTGTTCAGTTTGCCCATCAGTATCTGAGTGATATGCAGTACTAAAGTTCAGTTGGGTTCCCAAGGCCTCTTGGAAACTAGTCCAAAATATTCCAGTAAACACCGATCCTCGATCATATACAATCCTCTTAGGTACGCCATGCAACCTCACAATCTCACTGAATAAAACT
The DNA here is from genome assembly GCA_000966675.3 of Picea glauca. Lineage (NCBI taxonomy): Eukaryota > Viridiplantae > Streptophyta > Pinopsida > Pinales > Pinaceae > Picea > Picea glauca. Next base: position 392,816 of record JZKD02S1905963.1, on the reverse strand, counting down.
CTAGCTATGTCAAGTTCTTGATGCATCGTATGCACAAGAATAAATGAGCACTCTTCATCAGAGAGTCGACTACCACAAAAATCAAGTCATGTCTCCTTGCCGTCAGTGGAAATCCAACAATGAAATCCATCGAAATAACCTCTCATTTCGATTCTGGAATAGGGTGTGGTTGTAGTAATCGTACTGGATGTCTATGTTCAGCCTTTACCTGTTGACATTCTAGGCATCTGGCTACATAGTTAACTATGTTTGCCTTCGTTACCTTCCAGAAGAATAGGGGTTTAAGGTCCACCCTCATCTTCATGATTCCTGGGTGAGCCATGTACACTGCTCTATGAGCCTCGTTTAGGATCAAAATCCTCAACATGTTGTTCGGTGGTACACAAATTTGATTTTTAAATCTCATTAGTCCATCGTCGTCCAACGTAAATCCTTCAAATATTGGTACCATCATTGTGTTTTGTCCGATAAAATCCTTGCCCTCTTTGTACCAGTCATCATCGCACTGTAAAGATAGAATAGTTTCACATATATTCATTTGAAGAGGCAACACTGAAAAGATGATTGATCTTTGACTCAATGCATCCAAAACTCGGTTCACTGTTCCCTGTATGTAAGTAATCTCAAAATCTTACTCGCTAAGAAATTATGACCAAGGCCATTGTAGCGCATTTAGGTCGCTTTGCGTAAAGATGTGTTGTAGTCCACAGTGGTCCGTCTTTAGTTCAAAATTTTGTCCAACAAGGTAGTGTCTCCAAACCTTTTGGGCATAAACAATTGCTAACAAATCCAAATCATGCGTCGCATAGTCCTCCTCATGCCTTCTCAACTTCCTTGAAATGTAAGCAATCACCCGACCGTCTTGCATCAAGAGTCCTCCTAAGCCTTCCTTGGATGCGTCAGTGCACAACAAGAATTCGACATCCATGTAAGGGACATTTAGTATCAGTTTCATTGTCAATAAATATTTGAGCCTCCAAAATGATTCCACACATTTCTCGGTCCCAAAAAACTTCTTGTTCTTCTTCTGTAATTTCGTAATCGAATTTTCTATCTTCAAAAATCCCTCGATGAACCATCGATAGTATCCTGCTAAACCCATGAAGCTACACACTTTCGAGACATTCATTGGTGTAGGCCATTCCATAATAGCCTCGACCTTTGCTGGATCCATGATGATACCTTCGTCGGAGATGACATGCCCTTAGTAGTGAATCTTGAATTGATAAAACATGCATTTGGACAGCTTCCCATACAATTTGTTCTCTCACTGACACTGTAGTACCAAGCACAAGTGCTTGTCATGCTCCTCCATCATCCAAGAGTAAATCAAAATATTGTCAATGAATACTTGGACGAACTTGTCCAAGTACTCTCGGAACACCCTGTTCATCAAACTCATAAATACCACTAGGGCATTTGTCAGTGCCAACAATAAAATAGTAAACTCGTAATGTCCAAACCTCATATTAAAGGCGGGTTTAGGGATTCCATCCCCTTTATATGTAACTAGTGATATCTTGATTGCAAATCGATCCTTGAAAACACTGTCGCACCCTTCATTTGATCGAACAGATCATCAATCCTTGACAACAGATACTGATTCTTGATCATTGCCTTGTTCAATTGACGGTAGTCAATGCAGAGTCTCCATGACCCATCCTTATTTTGTATTAGGATAATAGGTGCACCCCACAGTGACACACTCGAACATATAATTCCTAGGTCCAACAACTCCTTTAGTTGCATTCTCAACTGCTGTAACTCTGAGGTCGACATACGATAAGGCATTCTCGCTATTGGTTCAGTCCCCGGTTTTAGGTCTATAGAAAACTCAAATTCCCTCTCCAATGACATCCTAGGTAACTCCTCCGAGAAGATGTCTTTAAACTCTCTCACCATCGGAAGGTGTTCTATCCCTTCCGCTACTCCCTTTCCATTTAACAGAAGGATTGCATAAATCTTACAACCCTTGCGCATGCTCTCCCGTAGCTGCAAGGAAGAGATGAACCTTAGGTAAACTCCTTGCTTTCAACCTACAATCACGCATCTCTGTCCCTTATCATCGACCAAAATCCACTATTTTGTCTTACAGTTGAGTATCGCCTCATGCAATTCCAACCAGTCCATACTAATTACAACGTCATAAGATCCTAATATCATGATGTATAGGTCGGCCCTAGTGAAAAAATATCCTAGGTTAAGGGTACAACCTATAACCTTTCCTCCAACCTTCTGTTTGGCTTCCGAAGCCATCTCTATAAATCTTAACTCATCAGGTTTGACTTCCCTTACCTTAATCCTTTTTAGCGCTTCGCCAGAAATGAAACTGTTGGTAGCACCAGGATCTATCAAATATTAAGGGTCTGGTCAGCGATGGTACCTGACGTCTCGAGAAAAATTGACTGGTGCTCTTCCTAGTGGTTATTCATCACTACAAGAATCCGATGGGCCTTGCCCAAAACTCTCACGGTAGTGGGTCTGGTTGATCCAGATGCACCGACCCTTTCCTCTTGGCAGGAATGCTGGTAATGTGGCACCCCACAATCCAACACACTTTCTTCGGTCCAGTATTCCTGGTACCCAAAGTAGAAGATAAATTCTAACAATAAGGCCAAACTCTAGCCAAACTCTAACTCCTTGACCTTAATTTTCTGGCAAATTGGATGTGGAGCATACCAAAACAACTCCAAAATGGGCCTCGCACTCGGGAACCATGCGACTGCCTTGTCGCAAGGCGTTGAACTCATTGAGATGAAGCTCAACGAATTCCTTAGAAAGATACCTCTCCTGGAACTGTCCCTCGAACAATTCCCATGACACGTCGTCGACGACCATGTTCAAAAGAGGCAAGAACATCTTCTGCCATAGAATAGCACTCCCCTTCAATCGAAAGACCACCATGCGGACCTTCATGCTGGAGGTCATAATCACGAAGTGTGAAGCAAAAATCCTTTATCTATAACCATGCCTTGATGAAATAGCCGTCCACGATACTTGTGGGCTCGAGAACTCAACTCTCTCGAGTTCTCGGTGGATTCTAAAGGTACTAGCTAGAGCACGCCATGGACCCTCAGGGGTACAAGTTCCTTGGCCTCATATCATTATTGATGGTGAATCAAGGCTCTTGAAATTACCTGGGAGGGCCTTGTCAGACCATCATCATCCCTTACTACAAGAAAATCCAGCCCAAGGACTTGTTCTTCCCCTTGGGGGTTCGATTCCGAGGGTGCGGGAACTTCTGGAGGCATTGCACCCCCTTCCATGGCACCATGTTGAGAAAATATAAGGCATCCTCTAAATGTGATAACCACATGGACATGTTAAGGTTTTTAATTAACGCAAGGGTTAATACTCATGGGTTTACTGCAGTGGAAAGCCTGGCGATCCACAAGCGCAGGGTTGAACCCGCTCTGATACCATATGTAATGACCCTAAATCATTACGACTACAAGCTAAGAATTTTTTTTTGACAGGAAGGCACGATGAAAACAGTTGAACCACACAACCTGATGATGAACAAATGCATGCATATTAGGAAACAGAAAACAACGACTCAACGCACTAGCACAATGAGTGGCTAGGTGAGACATGGGAAATCAAAGATAAAAATGACTACCCGCCCGACACAAACATGAAAATGCCTACAAGATAAAGGACAACATCGACCATCCTGACACAATGGTCTCGATGACCAGTAACTAGAATCTCTATGCACGCAAAACCAATGCATGAAGGTGTTACAACTAACACACCATAAAAGACTACAATGAATAACGCCCACAATGGGCGGCACAGACCCCGACCAAGTTATCCTTCGCCTCTAACCATTAGGGTGCGCAATGATCCCTCATCAGGAATCATGTTGTCGCTTGGTGATAGGCGTGACACCAACCGTGGCACAACAACAAATTGGACCCTCAACATAAGCTAAAAATTGATGCACTAGGAGATCAAGTTAACTATCTAACCCTTGACGACTAACCCTAGCACCCAATGACAAGTCATCAAGATGACTATCACTTTCCTACAACACAATGATTTCCTTGTGCAATATGATCATTCTATGCAATTGAAAGATTATTATTAAAACAAAAGTTCATTGTGAATATGTCCCAATTCCCAAGTTAGATAAGTATAACTCCCTTTCTCTTAAAATTGGAACTAGTTGCTAAATTCTATAGTTTCTATCCTTTAAACCTCAAACTGTACACCGAGAAAAAGGGTTTTAGTGCAATTGAACACCCACTTAAACAAAAAAGAAAAAAATTATTACAAGGTAAATGCTACGACTTATCAATCCAATAAATCGCTGGCATGTAAGACGCTATCACATAATTTTCATCTTAACACTAAAAGAAGGACGAGGAAAAACACTTAATCACTGCTTACAATAAGGAGTTGTTGTCACTATATCCATACTATCGACCCTCCCTTTGCTATCAAAAAGGATAAGCCATTGCTGTGTAAGGAAAATATAATGTATCTCATTGCTGACTAAACTAGCTGTGTACAATTTACAATTACAACTAAGACTATCAAATCACATCATACAGGCTGTCTATTAACCATTTGCAAATGCTACCTAAAAGGATGACTATCTAGCAAAGACAAGGTTGTCCAAAGTTGGTCGCAGCCATTCAAGGTATGGAGTCGTTGTCCAACATACAATAAAATCGTAATGAATGCACTCAGAAAAAGGTAAAATTGTGTGAGTTCGCAACAGGCAAATTTGCAACCAACAATAAAGGCTAGAGATGTCATTAATGGACGAAATCATAGAACAAATGGAAATCCCTGCGTTAAAATATGTAAAACAAAAGGGATCATTGTCATACGATGTTATTCGTCATAATTAATTTAATTGCAATAAAAATGGTAAGAAAGGAATACGCTGTCCCACCATCGTTATCAAAAAAGTAAGGGAATTCAACGCAGTCACAAAATAATTAGCAAGTTGCGAAAATCGAGGATGTCACCCACAATCACAAAATTCTCTGCATAGGTAAGAATTGCCCAAACATGGTCTGGAAGTGTTAAAACCATCATCTGTCACAATCTTATATTTCTGACTCACAATATTACTACTGTCATTCAAATAAGTTTCTTCCTACGAAGGAGGAGACTGTAACTACACAAAAATGGTTGCAAGCCACCTAGGTAAGAGATTATGTATAAAAATACAAACATTATGTGATCAACACAGAGTAAAAGATGTAAGTAATGCTGTAAGAATCTGGAGTATAAAGTCGCTAATTAAGCACTGTAAAAACAACTAGCTGCCTCAGGTAAAATGCTGGCAAGATCAGGTGGGACTAGGAAGCCCAAAACGCTGCCAGGCAATTGATTGGGGGTAGAATAAGTTGTGTTTGGCCAAAAACGCCTTGTAAAATTCGCCATCAATTATAATAAAACATAGAGAAGAAGTGATTGAAGGTGCAGTTGAAAGAGTGGAAGGACATGGTTGAAAGTGTGCAAATCATGGTCAGAAATAATGGCAATGGATGACCATCAAAAACAGGTAAATTGTTGTGTAATAAAAACTAAAATTCACAAATAAATAAAATGCCAATCCAAAAAAAAAAAACACGTGAAAAAAATTGTTCTGTAAATACAATTCCATCGCATTCTATCCAGGGAGGATTCATTGTGGTTCATGTGCTAAAAAGAAAGATAAAATTGTCCTCCAAATATAATAAATTGCAGAGGACAATTCGTGGTTGAAAGTATTGAAACGTAGAGGATATTTCCATAAAAATGTAACAAAACACAAAGGTGTTAAAAGTGTTGAACTCAAGAAATGTAGAGATCAAATGCAGAGGATAGCCGTTCATAAATGAATCAATCTAGGAAGAAAAATCAAACACAAGAAGGCGCAATGACCCTCAATCAGCCAAGAACAATCAACAGGGGTAGATGGCTGGGCAGAATCATCCTTCTCTCCTCATCCACGCACAAAAAAGCAGGGCATTAGAATCTATAGGTCACTATGCACCGAAGTGACGACCATCGATTCGACTCCTGGCCGACTGCTCAAGTGTGGACTGACGAACTAGGGGTGAGGAAAAAGTAAAAAGAACAACTCTTCACAAAAAATCAATAAAACCAGTTGGGAAATCACAACCTCTAGGGTTTGAAACCCAAAGGAATCAAGTCAAACAACGAGCTTAAGGATTATGGGGAAAATTAAGTTCTCGGTTGAAATGCTAAGTCAACATTTTCTTTACCCAATTAAAATTACAAAATTAAAAGCGTAAAGTATATTAATAATCTACCATGCAGAATAAAAGTAAGCATACGATAACCCAAGTCGTCCGCTCTAAGTTGTCGTCTCGCGCGCTCCGTGTAACTCCTGCTTGTCGACCAATGAGACTTCATCGGTACCTCTCAGCCAACGTGAGGGGTACTCTTCTTCCCCCTTAGACCCCCGAGCCTCTAAGGGGACACACACACTAAACCAAAGATCAACTAGCTCCCAGCTCGCCTTGTAAGGCTGAGCTACCACTCCTCGTCGAGCTGGGTATCCCAACTCCCACAAGCTAAGTTAGTCAAGTCTAAAATCCTGCAACGTAACATTACGCATCACAGAAGAGATCTATCATCCTCCTCCTCCATCCTTTATATAGACTTTCTAAGTCATTTACTTTCCCAAATTCCCATTTAATTTATTGTTTAATAATTTAATTCATAAAAATCCTCCCCATACATGTGTCACCCATCCCCTTCATTGCACCATAAATTAATTTCATTCATTAATTAATTACTCCTATTTCCCTCACCCTCCTAAAAGCATTCCTAGAATCCCTCCTAGGTGTCCTCATATTCCCTTACACAAATTAATGACTTACCCCCTTACTAATTTACTAGTTGAGTTTAATTTAGAAAGTTCTTAAATGATAGATACCTTACTAAGTTAGTCTTTCTGCTTTTTCCTTATGTTTCCCTTTCTTTTTATGTTCCCTCTTTTTCCTAGTTTCATAATTCTTTTAAATTTCCCTCTTTCCCTTTTCAGTGAAAACTCAAATTGGCAAGTGTAGAAAATCACCTTTTTCCCCTTTTTCTTTTTAATTAATAAATTTTTAATTAGCATATGTAACAAAACAATTATTTCCCCTTTTTCGCCCTTTTTAAATTTTATCCCCCAAAATATTTTTATAAATTAATTAAATTACTTACCCGCTTATCATCACATGATTAATGATGATTATCGTTATTATATATATATATATATATATATATATATATATATATATATATATATATATATATATATATATATATTATCACAAGTATCAATTAGACCTAGACTTTATTTTCCTAGGCCAGGCGACATTTTATTAGGGAAATTGTTTTAAAACTCTCTCATCACATTATTCACTCTAAGGCCATATGGATTTATTCATTTATTATTTAACAATGCAACGTGCCCTTCAGGATGCACTAGGTGCTCCAAGGGTGCCACTCGCCTCATTCTATTTCCCTTATGCAACGTGCCCTTTAAGACGCACCACGTGCTCCAAGGGTGCCATTCGCCTCATTTTGTTTTTCTAGCGCAACGTGACCTTCAGGAGGCAATCTGTGCTCCATGGGTGCCACTCACCTCTTGACTGACTTGGTAGACATAAAAACCCCTAGAGTCAATACTCTAGCCAGGTGATCTTGTGGGAGACTACAAGCCTCTAAGGAATAAGGCCCCTGCCTTATTTCACACCCCTTATAATCATGGTGAGTGACTGTCGCAATATTCCCTCATGACATCATGGGTATTATTGAACTAGGTAGTTGTTAACCTACAATTCAAGCCATGGAGGGAGTGCTAGTAGGTTGTGGCAGGGCTGTTGTCCGCACCTCTCCCTCAACGTCTCTGGAAGTCATGCGTGACCCCTCTACTCCATATGTGAGTCTGGTCCGAAAGATGTCGTCAACCTGCTTCATCAATGAATCATGTAAGAACAAAATCCATAATCATAACATCTAATCAGATGCACATATGTCTTATATATACAATAATCAAACCCCAATAGTTCACTCCCTGACTCGATTCGGAGTCCAAAGGTTTCATCGATGCCTCAACATCCTCAAGGTCCAAATCCTGCACACTCAGGAGAACTGAGTGAATATCACCTGTCTAAGTCAATAAAAAAAAATAACATATAATCACATCCATAATGCCTCGTAATCATAATCAATGACCAATAGTATAATAATCTGTATCACTTGCAAGCAAGTGTCCTCAAAGAATAAGTTCGCACAAAGTGCGCAAGAGTGGGATGTTACAGATGGATAATTTGGTCACCTAGTCGATGCCTAAACAAGCTTGCAACATCTCACGAAACTCAAATATGTTGCTCTGTTAGTCTTTTATGCCCTGAGTGGGAATTGGCCAAGAGTCCCCGAAATGGTTTGGGATGTGACTTGAAACTGGGTATAAAATGAAAACCGAGACTCAGATTGAGGAACTGTCATCTCTATTGGATTCCTGGCATAGGATTTTAGCTAGAGCACCCCTCACTCCCAGTTCCAACCCCTCAGAAGTTGTTTTTTTCATAGATTTCGATAACTAGTGCTTTTCTCAGTAAGAAGCAATGCAACATTTGGATTGAGGGGTCCAATTTACGAAACCATGCCTCAGGAGAGGATGGACAATGTGGTCACCTATTCCATGCCTAAACAAGGATGAAGAATCTCATGGAGCTCAAAAATGTTTCTTTGTTAGGCTTTTATGCCCTGAGGATGAATTGCCAAGAGTCCTCGAAATGGTTTGGGATGCGACTTGCAACTAGGAATAAAATGAAAAATGAGACTCGAATTGAGGAACGGTTGACTCTGATGGATTACTAGCATAGGATTTCAGCTATAGAACTCCTCACTCCCGGGTGCCATGCCTCAAAAGTTTCTTTACTCATTGATTTTGAGAACTAGTGTTTTGCTCAGTTTCAAGCAAACAAGCATTTGGATTAAGGGGTCCAATTTATGAAATCATGCCTCGGGAGCAGATGGAAAATATAGTCACCTACTCAACACCTAAACAATCTTGCATCATCTCACGAAACTCAAAAATCCTTCTCCGTTAGGTTTTAATGCCCTCAGGAGAAATTGGCCAAGAGTCCCTTAAATGGTTTGGGATGTGACTTGCAACTGGGAATATAACGAATATCAAGACTCATATTGAGGAACCATAAAATATAATGGATTCCTAGGATAGGATTTCATCTAGAGCACCCCTCACTCACAAGTGCCATGCCTTAGAAGTTGCTTTAATCATTTATTTCGAGAACTAGTGTTTTTCTTAGTTTGAAGCAATGCAAAATTTGGATTAAGGGGCCAATTTAAAAAACCATGCCTAAGGAGTGGATGGATAATTAGGTCACCTAGTCCATGCCTAAATAAGCTTGCAACATCTCACAGAACTCAAAAATGTTGCTCCGTTATTCTTTTATGCCCTGAGAAGGAATTGGCCAAGAGTCCCCGAAATGGTTTGGGATGCGAATTGCAACTGGGCATAAAATGAAAAACGAGACTCAGATTGAGGAACTGTCATATCTGTTGGATTCCTAGCATAGGGTTTTAGCTAGAGCACCCTTCACTCCCAGTTCCAACCCATCGTTTTTTTTTTTTTTGATCGATTTCAGTAACTAGTGCTTTGCTCAGTAAGAAGAAATGCAACATTTGGATTTAGGGGTCCAATTTATGAAACCATGGCTCAAGAGTGGATGGACAATGTGGTCATCTATTCCATGCCTAAACAAGAATGAAAGATATCATGGAGCTCAAAAATGCTGCTCTGTTAGGCTTTTATGCCCCGAGGATGAATTGCCAAGAGTCCTCGAAATGGTTTGGGATGCGACTTGCAACTGGGCGTAAAATGAAAATCGAGAGTTGGATTGAGGAACCATCAACTTCTATGGATTACTGGCATAGGATTTCATATAGAGAACCCCTCACTCCCGGGTGCCATGCCTCGGAAGTTGCTTTACCCATTGATATCAAGAACTAGTGTTTTTCTCAGTTCGAAGCAAACCAACATTTGGATTAAGGGGTCCAATTTATGAAACCATGTCTTGAGAGCGGATGGAATATACAGTCACCTATTCCATGCCTAAACAATCTTGCAGCATCTCACGAAACTCAAAAATGCTGCTCCATTAGGTTTTTATGCCCTCAAGATCAATTGGCCAAGAGTCCCCGAAATGGTTTGGGATGCGACTTGCAACTGGGCATATAATGAATATCGAGACTCGGATTGAGGAATCATCGACTCCGATGGATTCCTGGGATAATATTTCATCTAGAGCACCCCTAACTTAGGGGTACCATGCCTCAAAAGTTTCTTTAATCATTGATTTCAAGAACTAGTGTTTTGCTTAGTTTGAAGCAATGCAACATTTGGATTAAGGGGCCAATTTATGAAACAATGACTTAGGAGTGGATGGATAATTTGGTCACCTAGTCCATGCCTAAACAATCTTGCATCATCTCACGGAACTAAAAAATGTTGCTCCATTAGTATTTTATTCCCTGAGCGGTAATTGGCCAAGAGTCCCCGAAATTGTTTGGGATGCGACTTGCAACTGAGCATAAAATGAAAACGGAGACTCGAATTGAGGAGCCATCATCTCTGTTGGATTCCTGGCATAGTATTTTAGCTATATCACCCCTCACTCCCAGTTCCAACCCTTCAAAAGTTGTTTTTTTCATCGATTTCGATAACTAGTGATTTGCTCAGTAAGAAGCAATGCAACATTTGGATTTAGGGGTCCAATTTATGAAACCATGCTCTAAGAGCAGATGGAAAATGTGGTTACCTAGTTCATTCCTAAACAAGCATGCATAATCTCATGGAACTCAAAAATGTTTCTTCGTTAGTCTTTTATGCCCCGAGGAGGAATTGCCAAGAGTCCTCGAAATGGTTTGGGATGCGACTTGCAAATGGGCATAAAATAAAAAGCGAGAGTCGGATTGAGGAACCATCGACTTTGATGGATTCTTGGCATAGGATTTCAGCTAGAGAACCCCTTACTCCTGGGTTCCATGCCTCAAAAGTTGATTTACTCATTGATTTTGAGAACTAGTGTTTTGCTCAGTTTGAAGAATACCAACATTTGGATTAAGGGGTCCAATTTATGAAACCGTGCCTCGAGAGTGGATGAAAAACATAGTCACATAGTATACGCCTAAAAAATGTTGCAACATCTCATGGAACTCAAAAATGCTCCTTTGTTAGGTTTTTATGCCCTCAGGAGCAATTGGCCAAGAGTCCCTGAAATGGTTTGGGATGCGACTTGCAACTAGGCATATAACGAATATCAAGACTCGGATTGAGGAACCGTCGAATCCGATGGTTTCCTAGGATAGGATTTCATCTAGAGCACCCCTCACGCATGGGTTCCATGCCTTAGAAGTTTCTTTAATCATTGATTTCGAGAACTAGTGTTTTGCTCACTTTGAAGCAATGCAACATTTGGATTAAGGGGCCAATTTATGAAACCATTCCTCGGGAGTGGATGGATAATTTGGTCACCTATTCCATGCCTAAACAAGCTTGCAACATCTCACAAAACTCAAAAATGTTTCTCCATTAGTATTTTATGCCCTAAGCGGGAATTGGCCAAGAGTCCCTGAAATGGTTTGGGATGCAACTTGCAACTAGGCATAAAACAAAAACCGAGACTCGGATTGAGGAAGTGTCATCTTTGTTGGATTCCTGGCATAGTATTTTATCTAGAGAACCCCTCATTGTTATAACCCTAAATTGCACCACACATGCTTACCTGGCATCAGGCCGACTCATATCCCTTCTTTGCCAAAGCACTACTGAACAACTCTTTCAAAATCTTCTTTTATAAAGGCCCACACATCCTAATCCATTACTGCACGTGTGTACACATTGGCTAACCCAAAACAACCCACGTGGACCAACAAAAGCATGAAAAAAGGAAATTTGCCGAAGGAAAAAAAAGATATGGGTGAGTTAAGTGAAACTCCCGGCCATGCATGGCCGAGGGTTCGTCCAAATACCTAGCTCCTTCTAGCCTATAAAAGAAGGGGTAGGGGTACCATTTGGAAGAGGAAAAATATAGCAAAGAAACTTTGCCCATTTACGTATTCCATTGTCCCAAACCTTTAGCCTTTGGTTGCCAATTCTGTTGTTAGGGAAAAAACACCCTACGAACTAGCAAATAGAGTTCAGACTTTGCATGCAGATATGACCGAATAGAAATTACTTTCTACCTTCATCCCTAGATTTAAATCCTCTTTTCTTAGTAAATGCATGGAAAGATCAACCTACCTCGTTACCGACGTTTGATTTCGATCCTCCGTTGTGCTTGATTACTTGTTCGCAATACTCCTTCCAAAACTGACCTGCATCCGAAACAAGCAACAACTATGCATGCATACTACTTATATACTAATGGGTTAGAAATCCAAACATAACAAACCATAAAAAGTTCATGAATTGGGACAGGAAAAACACTTTCTTTATTAATTTGAATGAGTCAACTTACAAAAGTTGAGACCAGCCATCACTCCTCGAACCTGATCCTGGGATCCTCTTCTTTTGTCCTTCAACTGCTTTGCTTTGAATCTCCTTTGGCATAAGGAAAGGCTAAAGGGTTGGGACAATGGAATACGCAAATGGGCAGAGTTTCTTTGCTATATTTTTCCTCCTCCAAATGGTACCCCTACCCCTTCTTTTATAGGCTAGAAGGAGCTATTTATTTGGACAAACCCTCGACCATGCATGGCCGAGAGTTTTAGTTAACTCACCCATAGCTTTTTGTTCCATCGACAACTTTCCTTTTTTCATGCTTTTGTCAGTCCACGTGGGCTATTTTGGGTTAGCCAGCGTGTACACGTGTGCAGTAATGGATTAGGGCGCGTGGGCCTTTATAAAAGAGGATTTTGAAAGAATTGTTCAATAGTGATTTGGAAAAGAAGGGATATGAGTTGGCCTGATGCCAGGTAAGCATGTGTGGTGCAATTTAGGGTTATAACACTCACTCCCGGTTCCAACTCCTCGAAAGTTGTTTTTTTCATCGATTTCGATAACTAGTGCTTTGCTCAATAAGAAGCAATGAAACATTTGGATTTAGTGGTACAATTTATGAAACGATGCCTTGGGAGCAGATGGACAATGTGGCCACCAATTCCATGCCTAAACAAGCATGCAAAATATCATGGAGCTCAAACATGCTGCTATGCCCGGAGGAGGAATTGCCTAGAGTCCTCGAAATGGTTTGGGATGTGAATTGAAACTGGGAATAAAATGAAACTCGAGACTCGAATTGAGTAAATGTCAACTCCGATGGATTCCTGGCATAGGATTTCAGCTAGAGAACCCCTCACTCCTGGGTGCCATGCCTCAGAAGTTTCTTTACTCATTGATTTCGAGAACTATTGTTTTGCTCAGTTTGAAGCAAACCAAAATTTGGATTAAGGGGTCCAATTTATGAAATTGTGCCTCATGATAGGATGGAAAATATAGTCACCTATTCCACGCATAAACAATCTTGAAACATCTCATAGAACTCAAAAATGCTGCTCCGTTAGGTTTTTATGCCCTGAGGTGCAATTGGCCAAGAGTCCCCGAAATAGTTTGGGATGCGACTTGCAACTGGGTATATAAAAAACATTGAGACTCTGATTGAGGAACCATTGAAGCCAATGGATTTCTGGGATAGGATTTCATCTAGAGCATCCCTCACTCACGGGTTCCATGCCTTAGAAGTTGCTTTAATCATTGATTTCGAGAACTAGTGTTTTGCTCAGTTTGAAGCAATGAAACATTTAGATTAAGGGGAAAATTTATGAAACCATGCCTTAGGAGAAGATGGATAATTTTGTCACCTATTCCATGCCTAAACAATCTTGCATCATCTCACATAACTCAAAAATGTTGCTCCGTTAGTTTTTTATGCCCTGAGCAGGAATTGGCCAAGAGTCCTTGAAATGGTTTGGGATGCGACTTGCAACTGGGAATAAAATGAAAAATGAGACTTATATTAAGGAACTGTCATCTCTGTTGGATTCCTGGCATAATATTTTAGCTAGAGAACCCCTCACTCCTGATTCCAACCCCTCGGAAGTTGTTTTTTTCATCGATTTCGATAACTAGTGCTTTGCTTAGTAAGAAGCAATGCAACATTTGGATTTAGGGGTCCAATTTATGAAACCATGCCTTGGGAGCGGATGAACAATGTGGTCACCTATTCCACGTCTAAACAATCATTCAAAATCTCATGGAGCTAAAAAATGATGCTCTGTTAGGCTTTTATGCCCGGGGGAGGAATTCCCAAGAGTCCCCAAAATGGTTTGGGATGCAACTTGCAACTGGGCATAAAATGAAAACCAATACTTGGATTGAGGAACTGTCAAATCTGATGGATTCCTGGCATAGGATTTTATCTAGAGAACCCCTCACTCTCGAGTGCCATACCTCAAAATTTTATTTACTCATTGATTTCATGAACTATTGTTTTGCTCAGTTTCAAGCAAACCAACATTTGGATTAAGGGGTCCAATTTATGAAACTGTGCCTCGGGAGTGGATGGAAAATATAGTCACCTAGTCCATGCCTAAAAAATATTTCAATATCTCACAGAACTCAAAAATGTTGCTCCGTTAGGTTTTTATGCCCTCGGGAGAAATTGGCCAAGAGTCCCCGAAATGGTTTGGGATGCGACTTGCAACTGGGCATATAACAAATATCAAGACTCGGATTGAGGAACCATCGAATCTGATAGATTCCCAGGATAGGATTTCATCTAGGTCATCCCTCACTCATGGGTGCCATGCCTCAAAAGTTGCTTTAATCATTGATTTCGAGAACTAGTGTTTTGTTCAGTTTGAAGCAATGCAACATTTAGATTAAAGGGCCAATTTAGGAAACACTGCCTTGAGAGAGGATGTAAAATATAGTCACCTAGTCCATGCCTAAACAATCTTGCATCTTCTCACGAAACTCAAAAATGTTGTTCCGTTAGTCTTTTATGCCCTAAGCGGGAATTGGCCAAGAGTCCCCGAAATGGTTTGGGATGCGACTTGCAACTAGGCATAAAATGAAAAAAGAGACTTGGATTGAGGAACCGTCGTCTCTGTTGGACTCCTTACATAGGATTTTAGCTATATAACCCCTCACTCCTGATTCCAACCATCGAAAGTTGTTTTTTTCATCAATTTCCATAACTAGTGCTTTGCTCAATAAGACACAATGCAACATTTGGATTTAGGGGTCCAATTTATAAAACCATGCCTTGGGAGCGGATGGACAATGTGGTCACCTAGTTCATGCCTAAACATCCATGAAGAATCTCATGGAGCTCAAAAATGATGCTCTATTAGGATTTTATGCCCGGAAGAGGAATTGCGAAGAGTCCCCGAAATGGTTTGGGATGTGAATTACAACTAAGCATAAAATGAAAAATGAGACTTGGATTGAGGAACCATTGACTCTGATGGATTCCTAGGATAGGATTTCAGTTAGAGCACCCCTCACTCCCGATTCCAACTTCTTGGAAGTAGTTATTTTCATCGATTTCGATAACTATTGCTTTGCTCAGTAAGAAACAATGCAACATTTGGATTTAGGGGCCAATTTATGAAACCATGCCTCGGGAGTGGGTCCAATTAATGAAATTGTGCCTCGGGAGAAGATGTAAAATATAGTCACCTAGTCAACTCCTAAACAATCTTGCATCATCTCATAGAACTCAAAAATGTTGCTCCATTAGTATTTTATGCCTTGAGCGAGGATTGAGTAACCATCGTCTTTGTTGGATTCCTGACATAGGATTTCAGCTAGAGCACCCCTCACTCCTAGTTCACTCCCGGTTCATGATTGGATTCTAGTTTCCCTAAACTTTAGTTTTGAGGCTGCATGTATTACTATCCAAGAGGTTGGGAGAATGTTGGGAGAAAGAAGAGGAACCTCACTTATTTTCAAGAAAAGCAACACAACACTCCCTATTGTAGGGGAAGGCTAGTATAAGAAGTAACATTTACCAGATAGAGGGGGGATAAAAGTAGTCTTTGACCACTAATTCCATAATGGGATCATCCTTTTTAAGCAAGACAAGGACTAAAATATCTTCAAGGGAATTTTATATATTTCCATCAAGGACATGGACATTTCTGATGTGGACAATTTTGCATGGAGACATTTCTCCTGAACCTCTTCATGAAATATTATGAATCTATGGTGCATGTGAAAATATGTGAGATGTGGGTTTATGATAATTTTTTGAATTTTCCAATACAATTCTCCATTGACCTTGTGTAAACCATTCCATTTGGTGTTTTTTTCACTAAGTGTAAAGAACAATGTTGGAGAATTATAAGACATAAGTTAGGTATGATCTATTTGTTACCTCTTTATTACCTTTTATTTTAATTGTATCCATATTTTGTATTGATCAAATGAGGAATTAACCTGAAATTGATGCCATTAGACACAAACTCAATCCTAAGGCCAACTAAGGAGAAAATACAACACACGCTAATTAATCTAGGAGTCAAGCATGCAAACAAACCTTCTCACAAAGAAGCACTAGTTGGTGATGGAATCCAACATCACAAAATCAATGCGCGAAGGGGATGAGTTTCAGTGGGTGGGAAAGTTATGTTGACAACCTGATTAACGAACTAAAGCCGTGGTGAAATTTACCTCACCGAGTAGTGGGAAACCCTCCAAGGAGTCTGGGCGAGTCTAGCCAATGTTGATCCCAGGTACAACACCACCTTCCCTGTGCTGTCACCTTGTGTAGGAAGTCTAAAATATTATGGCCTCTATGGTACCACCTACTATACCAAAGTAGAGGGGGGACAGTTGAAATTTGACACCAAGACCAACAAATTAGGGTTAATTACTTTGAGGGCCCCAATGCAACCTCGTGATTGACCCTTGTGTTAGAAGGGCTTCCCAAATTCAGTGATATAGCAACTGGATTTCACTCCCTAACTCAAGGCTTTATGTTTGTTTAGCAGCTTTGGAAATTTATTCTCACAATTCTATTCCAATGCTCTACACCTAAGTTAAGATGGGTTTGAAGATCCATAGAAACGTTTCTAGATAAATTTTAATTAGTGCTTGATTTTAGGTTGTTGTTACTCAAAGGAGTGGTCGTGAAACTGATGGCATTTTGACTCAACTCTTTAAACCATGCAAGAGGAAATGACATGCAAGAAATTCAACTTTGATGAAAACTAGCTATGGGAAGGAGCAAGAGGTTTTAAGAAAATAAATAATTTCTTGATAGATTACTATGTGTGCAGTACTGCAAAATGACCCAAATTTTAAAATACCATGCAAATGTCACAATTCACTTAGTACACCTATACAAAATTGAATCAAATGTCACCGTTTCTAACATAGTAAAATTTTATGATTATAGAGACCACCATACACATCTTGAATACTCATAAGGATCACGGGGGATTCATCTTGTTGACCAAGAACTTATCACGTAATTCATTCATAAAGGGGGGTTTTTAATTATGGACCCACATGTTGTGAATAGATGTTGTGCGTAAAACACTGAAAATAACAATGTAATAAGGAAAAAATGATACAAATACTTGTTTCATAAGAGGAATTTCACATAAGGATTTCAAAGTAAGATACAACATTCATTTACATGATCTAGGTTCCTATTCATGCCCCCTTCATTGGACCAAAATAAAACACTATTCAAAAATCCATCCTCTCCTCTTTTTAAGAAAACATGATTCAAATACATCCTCTCCTCTTTTTAGTCCTTGCAAAGCAAGGAATATAATAATTACCTCATGCGAATAATTCATATGTATAGAACATGTAACAAAAAAATATTTAAGTTATGGTAAAGTCATAGAATTTTTTATTTTTTGCCATATTAATTTTTCTTGAGTTGTACAAATAGTGTAGTTTTTAGTGTTCTCTAAATAAGATGGTATCTATATCGATGGCCATTGATGGTCTCTCTTGAGATGGTCCCCACAATCTAAGGAATACCAAAGCAACATACATCCCACATTTTCACGCAAATCCATCCATTCCTACATTATGCATCATCCAACTTCCATTGCTTGAAGAGGTGGAATATATAGAATGGGATGAAGCTTATAAACCAAAGGACTCCTAATGGGGATGTGTGGTTCAATCCTAAATGGACCAATAAAAAATAAGGTTCTCTTTAATGGTTTTTTATTTTTATTTTTTTATGTTCAATTTTTTACAGGGTTTAAGGCCTTCAACAAAAAATCCTTTGCAAGTTTGGCCAAAATCCTATTATTTTTCCTTATAAAGTTTTATGCATGCAGAGCTAAGAATGTAGTGAAGGAAATTTCATATATTTTCACTTTTCACTTTGCATCTACAAGCAAAAGGATAAGGAAAAAGGTTGACATGATGTAAAGGCTACAGGGAAGGATGATGCACATAGAAAAAATCACATAAAAAGTAAGGGGCTATGTAGAGCATATTTGTTTTTTCTTAGAGAATTTCCTTTGCACTTTGTACTGCATGTTAAGTGCAAAGGAAAGTGAAGTGGAGTGTTGATGTGGATCTATATACCAATTTGGATGCAAAGGTATAGACTATGGGGTTTGAAAGAAAAGAGGCATGCCCTCCACACTTCACATTAGTACTACTGTGGGGCAACAATAAGCTTGGTGACTAGGAGGAAGTACAACTATACCCTCTGCAATGTGGTTGAGTGAAAACTAACAACTATGGATGTAAATATCTTGTGAGTTCTCTTAGATTCCCTGGTGGAAACAAACGATTGGAGGAGGTAATAAAGAGGTAGGTTAGTCATTAGTGAAGGGGATTTGAAGTTCAAAACATTGTTGGAGCAAAGGGATTTTTCAAATTTGGCATTGAAAAAGATGGAAATATTGGGAGGTTAAGGGTGTAGCAACAAAAATACCAAGGACCTAGAAGGATAAATCTATTCCTAGATTGAAAGGATGAAGAGGATTTTGAGTTTGTATGAAGAGAAAATATTGTGTTTGAGCCAAAACAACAATATGCAAGACACTACTTAGGAGTGAGATTACACAAATTCTAATGGTGTTGGCAGGTAATAGAAATCATGAGGAATACCATTGAATGAGAATTCTCAATCACGTGGGATGTCAAATTCTAGGCCTACTTGTAGCACAAAAGATGTCAAAATTTTGTATTTTTATTTTTTATTGTGTAGAAATCAAAAGACATGGGGATTGTTATTCTTTGCAAGTGGGTTAACACTAGTGTTTTATAAATCACCTTTTCTTTGTAGTTGTCCTAAAAATGAACATAATTTTTTGTGTTGTAATAGAATAAGAAACCAATAGAGTTAGTGAAGAAATCGAGAAAAATTCATTTCTCACCTACAACAAAACTTTTCCCTAGTTTCCATGGTAGCCTATTATTGCTTCATGATTCCACCCACTCCCCTATATATTTTTCTCGCATCAATGATGGGAGACATTTCATACCCAAGTTTAGTGCATACTTTGTCCAAGTTAATTCGATGTGTTGACCCTCTAAAAGGGCTACTTGTATCACATGTTGTTAATTTTGTGGGAAGGTCTCATCATTTCCAGTTAACATTGTCTCTAATATTGTCAAACTCATATGTTTCCCCCCTCAAAATACACAACCCATGGCAAGGAAATTTATTTCAATATGGATTCTCTCTTTCTCTTGGAAAAGACAAGTTTCTTCCATCTTTTTCCATTTATGACACTACATTGGTTATGTTTGTGTGGTTCAAACCCTCATGGGTTAAAGATGACCTTGAAGGTTATTTCATGGGATATGTAATGATTTGTAGATTTACTGGTTGCTGGTCATTGCTAAAGGATCTTTAAAATTGGGTCTAATTCTTAAGTTCATTCTTCAACATTTTTTTTGTGAGTAGTATTCAAATGCACTACTTTTGTAGGTAAATCAATATGGTTAAGGTGAAAAATTACATATTCGTAGGTGTAGTATTGTAGGGAAAAAAATTACATAACCATAGGTGACATGGATCATTCAATTTTCTAAGTAATTATGCTAGAACTCAAGGATAAAAATTCAAAGTGTTCTTACTCTCATTATTATGCACATACTTTTCCTACCAAAACTTAACGAAATTTTTTCAAAATGTTATTACACTCAATGTTGGAACTTTCTTGGCCTACTAGCACTCAATTATGAAATTTTACAGTGTTATTATTCTCATTGTTATGCATATACTCGACAGCATTATTCTACACATTGAATGTATGCCTTTTTCCCAATTGTATGCCTCTATCTTCAAAAGAACATGAAAGAAAGAAATAATCAACTCAAGGTGTCTATTTTGGGAAAGGGTGGTAAAAGTGAGTGATATCTAGGATCAAGGGCCTCCCTCATGTATAGGGTCATGCATATCTGGTCCAAAAACCAGAAGAAGGTTCAATGGAATTAATAAAATAATAGTTATTTTTCCATATGAAGAAATATCTATGTGATTAGATGATAGAGGTATGGTAATGAGAATTGAACCTAACTCTAACCAACACACCCTTTCCCAAATTCAAATAGCATCTCAAGAAACTTCAGATCCTGATTTGGGGTTTTAAAGGATTTTAAGAACTTACCAATTTTGGCATCATTTATGGTCAAGGTGGGGTCTCCTCTGTAACTCCAGCAAGGGCCTACTCTATCGCTCCTCCTCTATCGCTCCAACAAGGGAACTCTCAGTCGCTCCTCCTACAACAATGACATACACTCTCAGTCGCTCCTAGAGGTGAGGTTATTCTCTGTTGTTCCTCCTCCAACAATGGCATGCACTCTCAGTCACTCATTTGTTTCTATAGCAATGACATGCACTCCCAGAGTTGAGGTTGTTCTTCTCTCGCTCTAACAATGAGGTTATTCTCCTCTTGTTCCAATAATGGCATGCACTCTCAATCATGGGGAGGTGAGGTTATTCTCCTGTCACTCAAGTAATGGAATGCACTCTTAGGCATGGGGAGGCCGTGAGGTTATTATCCTCTCGCTCCAACAATGGTATGCACTATCACTCGTGGTGAGGCGAGGTAATTCGAACAATGAGGGTTATGCGCACGCGAGAGAGGGATTATGTATTTTTGTTTGTATATATTTTATATATTATATGATTTTTTTGTCCCTTGACCAAGTTTTGAGGATCCTTAGTCATGTTTGAACTATTTTTGGGACTTCGATAGACTATCGAAGGCAGAGTGCAATATGAAGCAAAGATCACAGGATCTCAGCCCCCTTTTAGGGATTTTTTGGATTTGGGATTATGTAACGGGTATGGGAATGTCGACCCATGGTTTTACCCATGTTTAGGCCCGATTTTGTAATTTATAAATAGATGCTAGGCGATGTAGTGAGTATGAATGGCTAAGTGCGAATGAAAAGTCAGTTGGATGTGGTGCTGAGTGCAAGTAACAGTTGTAAGTGCTTTGTGTATGTTTGCAAGGCTGAGTGAAAGTGACTGTAAGGACTGTATGTAGGCTTTGTGTAGTAACCTAGCTTGGGGAAGAAGGATCTAGTGAAGAGTGCACATATATCCTCTCCTCTGCGAAGTTGATCTGAAGGCTCTGTGCATGTAAGAAGATTGAAGAAAGGTAATAAATAAGACAAAGAGTTGGTGGATGTAGCCCCAGGGTGGGGGTGAACCACATACATCCTGTGTTGTGAATTCTTTGTGTGGTGTGTTGATGTGTTTATGTATTTACTTGCTTAGTGCTTTGATATAGATGAATGATAGGTAGATTTGTTGTTTCTTTGTGCTTAATAATGAGAGTAAATGCTAGATCTAACCTATGTGAATGTGATTAGTGTTTGAATCTGCTAGATATGATCTGTTTCGTCATGCTAAGTGCTGCTAGATGCTAGATCTGGTTGAATACTACGATGCTCTGTAATTAGGGTTTTACTTGCGAAGTAGATACTGGTTAAATAATGATGAACTATATTGCTAAGTGCTTTCTCAAGTTGTTACAATCACATATCTGTGTCCCAGCTAAGGTTGCAGACACTAGAGCCCTGCAACCACCCCTGCCTCTACCTCGGGTGAGACTTCATTTACTTCGCAGGTGTTGCTGAAAGGGTCGGTAGTTAGGGTTTTGTTGGTGCGTTGTTGTAGTGTTGAACCCTGGGTATGCCCCTGTGCCAAAAAATGGTTCTGTTGCTGGGACCTGAAATTGTGATTGCTGGGAACTAAGGAAAAAAAAAATTGTGCGAAGATCGGACTTGGAATTGTGATTGTTGGGGATTGAGGAGCTTTGTGCAAAGATATGACCTGAAACTGTGAAAGATCTATGTGTAGATCTGTTTCCCTAGTGCACAACATTCTACTTAGTCTGTGAAAGCTATGTGCTAAGAAAATAAGTCCGATCTGTAGGCTTTTTTCTTTGTTAAAGGTAAGATAAGTGGAAATTTTTGTTTCAAAAGTATGAATCTGGGTATGTTTGATAAAAAATTTCCTAGCTTGAAAAGTAGGGTGCAACTAGATGAAAGAAGATTTGATATGAATAGATCTGATAAGAATAGTGAAAGATATGTTATACCTATGCATAGAAAGAATGTTTGGACTAACAAATGGATTTAGGATCCTAGAAAGATTTTTTTGTAGGTTAACTACTATGATCCTAGTGCGCAGTATAGGAAAGGTTGAGGATCATTTAAGAGAAAGAGAGGATTAACCCTTTGATATAGTTGTAGAAGACCGGGTCATATGGATAAGGAATGTCCTGGTAGAATATCTATTTATCTTTGTTGTAAATACATGGACCATGATGTTTTAGATTTCCCTAGAATGATTGCTAAGATTGAAAGAATGAATATGGAACAAGTGGACCCTGAGAGAGGTCAAGAAACAAAGACCTTGGTAGAACCCCAGAAGGAATCAGAAACTGTACTATTACAGATGAAAGAAACCCTGAATGACCACCAAGATACTAATCTATCAGAGATATTAAAATAGAAAGATAAAATAGAAGTAAGAATAGGAGACTTCGACATTGATTGTATTCTGGATGAAGAAACACTGGTGAATGTCATGACAGAAAGAACTTGGGAAGCTATAGGAAAGATTGCTATGATTCCTTCATTGGGATGAATAGGATTATTTAGAGGAAAGATGACAACCCTATGTGGAAGACTTACCCAGATATCTATTAGTTCTCATGGAACTTCGACAGAAGAAGATTTTGAGGTTGTTAAATTTATTGAGAACAACACCCCGTTTGCTATGTTACTAGGAAAACCTTGGATTGGAAAGGATCATGCCAAAAGTAAAGAAGAAGAAGTCTTAGAGAAAAATAAGAAAGAATTAAAATATTTCATGACTAGGAGGATCACACAGTTGATTGAAGAACATGAGAACAAATCAAAGCTATTTAACTTGGATATCGAAGTTGAAACAACCCAATAAGACTCACAGAAGACTGAAGCATCTACCCCAGATAAAGAAGAAGTATTTCCCTCGAATATTAGGAAAGAATCTCAGCAGTGCGAAGTTACTATGCCAAAAGAAGACAAGAATCAGAATGGAAAGAGGAATAACAAGATGAATATCACCAGGAAAAAGGCTAGAAAGATCAACAAGAAGAGAGAAAGGTTCAAAAAGTTACAGAAGGTTCCAGAGGGAACTTTGCAAAGCGAAAATTTACAAAACTTGAACTTTATTGGGATATCAAAACAACGTCACATGGCACTTTTCCATGGTGAAGCAATACAATAGTTGGAAATAGTATAACCGTTAGACCGATGCCAGAAATGGTTAGAACAAAATTTATGCCAAGGAAGCTCGCCATCAGACCATTGCGACTATGCCATAAAGGGTAGAACTAAATTAATGAAGGCTTCTTGACCGTTGGAGAGATCCGCTACGTTGTTGTCTACTTATTCCATTGACTTTTGCATCGAGAACACTTTTGCGAATTTTATCAGAGAGAACTCATTGCTACTGCACTGTGATTAGTAAGATTGACACCAGTTCTATTGTTTTGCGCATTCATTCATCTATCCGATCTAAGAATGTATGTCGGAGGAGCTCAGCGCTGTGGATAAAATCATTGAAGAATTTCTCATCAATCTCATGGCCAAGAAAGTAATGTCTGTGAGTATTCAAGCATCATCAACAAGAGGAGTGCAAGCCTCTCCATTGACCTCTCGCGGATCCAGGTCATCTTGAGTCGTCACATAAAAGAGAACCAAGCATAAAGATGACCTAGAAAATGCGAAGGTGATCTTGACCAGACTGCCTGACTACATTCCAGCTCTGGCCAACGCAATGAGTCATGATAGTGTGCCGAGATATTTTGAGTACACCATGGTTAATGTGTACCTCTCAAAGGGGATACATGCAGTTCGAGCACAACAGGACAAGATCGTAATGTTGAAGTTCAATGACTTTAACCTAGGAGACTGAAAGAACCATAGTATGCTTGCCCCGTATAAATACCTGACCAGGATGAAGGGGAATAACTTGAAAATAATCCCCCAGCCATGGACGATGAACCTCACGCAGTCCACCCTATTGAATGTAATGAAAATCCCACACTTTGGAAGGCACCAAGAGGTTAACGCCTGTGTCAAGCTCCTACTTTCATGTTACCATGGTGGCTACTTATGGCTAGACTATTGTATCACATTCGATCCAACGTTGATCCATAGGATCACCAGATTGAGTATGAAAGGACCCAAACCGAAAAACTTCTATCTAGGAAAAGCCACAGATCACGCGTTAGAACAAACGATCAAGGATACCTACGACGATGTTGAGAGGGGGACACAAGGCTACAAGGAAGCTTCCATATAGAATGGCGTAGTGCACCTAGCATGCCAATTAATTGCAGGAAATATTGTAAGGAAGAACAGACCCACACAGGTCACAGGCTTTGTCGTTGACCTCATGGGGAAATGTGTAGAAGGCCTACAGATGAATTGGGTGAAGTACCTAGTTAATCAACTAGAATTAGACTATCGTGAAGCACAAGATCAGGGCTATGAGTTCCACTTTAGCTGCCTCCTGATCCTCATCGCATTTATTGCTTGGGAGATGCTAGAAGGAGCGACCTTCCCAGACATTGAACCGTTCGAGCCGCTTGCTACGAAGTTTACCACACTCTGGTACTCAAGCGAGATGGGAAAACAGTGGTAGTCGAACATAATTTTTCACACATATTATCTCCAACTGAAGAGATCCATTGAAGCTGAACCTCGCATGACATCGAACACCCTATAGAGGTTCCAACCCCTCATGAAGTTCCACACATATCGACACTTCATATATATTACTGTGCGAGCCGATGAAGACAAGGAGGAGCTTCAGTTGTACTACAAGCTCATGGAAGAGGACCTCGAGGATATCACCAAGGACTGGTCAGTAGAGCTCCTTATCCCCGCTAACCTTGCAGATGTTTCTGACCCCGAACTTGATAGCTCGGAGGTCGCTCACAAGGAACATGACACACCTAAACCCAATAGAAGGAAGAAGACCGAAGAAGTCCAAGAATTAAGTAGCACATCAGAGAAGACTTCTTCAATATCACCTGACTGAGGGGGTGATGATGAAGTAGAAGAAATAAATGGTAAAGAAGATGAGCAGAATAAAGGTGAAGTAACACCGCCTAGAGATGAGGTTGATCCCTTGAAGAAGAGGAATGTTTCTCCCAAGAAACCTTCTTCCCAGAAGAAATCAAGAGCCACTTTGACCAAGATGTAGACTGTGCTCACTATCGATGATTTTTACTTCATCATCGCAGCTGTGAATGACGCCTTGTAGGAAATCTTGCAGAAACAAGAATCCAAGAAGGATGAGATGTACAACAGAATTGAGATCAAACTCCAAGGGGTACAACAGGCCCTTCCATCCAGTCATGTAGTTTCCACTACGCCCCTTCCATCGGGAGAACCAAAGTTGGGAGATGAGCCAGCCCAACTCCGACTACTAGCTAATGTGACCAAATCTCTCATTCGTCGTTCACAAGAAGAAACAAAACAAGCCACCCAGGCATTGAAGCAAGTGCAAGAAATAATAGTAGAACAACTCTGAGTTGTAGAGCAGAAGAAGGTTTCCTTCCAGATAAATTTTGAAGAGGAGAAAGCACAGATTCATCAGGAAAAAGAACAGTTTTCACAGAGAAACTCGAAGTGCAAGAAGCAATCAACATAGCACTTCGCTCTGTGACAAGCTTAGAGATAAAGGCAGAATACCGAGTCACGCATGAAGTAGACCAGCTTGCAGAAGCTATCCAACATCTACAACAAATAATAGCAGACTTAGAGCTCCACACAATGCTTGACACCCCACAGGATGTGAGGGATCAAAGAGAAGCAACTTCTCATGGCACAGTTGAAAGAATCAAGGGCCTCACCTTGGAATGTAAAAAATTGAGTGATCACAGTGTTTAGATGTATGAGCGACTCACTGAGAATCTAGAACTGAAGACACTGGAGTCACATATCCAAGAGGTGAAGTATCAAGAAGAAACAATACAGGCACAGTTGAAGCCCCTGTCAGTAGTTGAAAGAATGAAGTGATCCCAAGAGAAGCGAACTACCCAACAAAAGGTCCACACCATTTAGAGAAAATTCATGGAAGTGACTCAGAGGCTCCAACCTATACAAGATGAGGCTTTCCAACTATTCATAGAGATCGAAGGTCGAGGAGCATAATTAGAGAAAGCCGTCACTTCAACAAAACAACATCTAGAGGGACCTATCAATGAAGATGTTATCAAAGAGTTCATTGAATAGGAGGCCATGGAACAGTAACAAGTCGAAGCAGCTCCAACCAAGCTCGAGTATTTTGAGGTAGAATTATCTAGATCAGAGTGACTTGGGATGATTCACAGGTGAGTGTTGGGGGCCTGTTGGCCCTTGACCAAGTTTTGAGGATCCTTGGTCATGTTTGACCTATTTTTGGGACTTCGAGAGGTTGTCGAAGGAAGAGCGCAAGACGAAGCGGAGATCGTGGGATCTCGACCCCCTTTTAGGGATTTTTTGGATTTGGTATTATGTAATGGGCATGAGAATGTTGGACCATGGGTTTACCCATGTTTAGGCCTAATTTTGTAATGTATAAATAGATGCTAGGCGATATAGTGAGTATGAACGGATAAGTGTGAATGAAAAGTCAGTTGGAAGTGGTGCTGAGTGCAAGTAACAGTTGTAAGTACTTTGTGTATGTTTGCAAGGCTGAGTGCAAGTGACTGTAAGAACTATATGTAGGCTTTGTGTAGTAACCTAGCTTGGGTAAGGAGGATATAAAGAAGAGTGTGCAGATCTCTTGTCCTCTGCAAAGTTGATCTGAAGGCTCTGCGCAAGTAAGAAGATTGAAGAAAGCTGATAAAGAAGATGAAGAGTTGGTGGACATAGCCCCAGGGTGGGGGTGAACCATGTACATCCTGTGTTGTGAATGCTTTGTGCAATGTGTTGATGTGTTTATTTATTTAATTTCTTAGTGCTTTGATATAGATGAATGATAGGTAGATCTATTGTTTCTTTGTGCTTAATAATGAGAGTAAATGTTGGATCTGACCTGTGTGAATGTGCTTAGTGTTTGAATATTCTAGATCTGATTTGTTTCGTCATGCTATGTGCTGCTAGATGCCAGATCTGGTTGACTACTGCGATGCTATGTAATTAGGGTTTTACCTGTGAAGTAGATACTGGTTAAACATTGATGAACTATATTGCTAAGTGCTTTGTCAAGGTGTTACAATTAGAGATCTGTATCCCAACTAAGGTTGTAGACACTGGAGTCCTACAACCACCCCTACCTGTACCTTGGGTGAGACTTCATCTTCTTCGCAAGTGTTGCCGAAAGGGTCGGTAGTTAGGGTTTTGTTGGTGCATTGTTGTAGCGTTGAACCCTGGGTCTGCCCCTATGCCAACAAATTTATATAATGTAAATTATATAAATTATATATTATATAAATAATTTTTTATATAAATTACATATATTAAATACTTAATAAATGTGTATATTTAAATATTTAATAAATATTTTATATAAATTTCATATATTTAATACTTAATAAATGTGTATACATATAATAATGGTTAAAAACATGTGTATACTCCTTGGAGGTCATAGGTTCAAATGCAAAGGGGGGTAGGGTATGCATACCTTCATAGATGGGGAAAACCTATGGCCATTTGCAAATCATGACCTAGATGATTATGGGTCAAAGACAAAATATGAATACCAAGACTGGTCTTCTATGTCTAGCTCTAAAATAAATCCTCTAGATAATGTTTAAAAGGGTTAATTTAACATCCCAACTCTAGGTAATGAGATTGAATTGAGAAATTATTATTGAATCAATATGCGCTTCCTCTTGTAGTATGATCTTCAAGGGATGCTCTTCTTGAAGGGATTTCATCACAAAGAATGGTATTTATTTTAGGTTCATTCAAAGCCTCATAGACAATATGTTGAATATTCTCTTCAAGTTTGAAAAACATATTGCAGAGAGTCAACAAGTTATGCTTCAAATCCTCACAATTACTTATGTTGAATATGTTGTCATTGGATGTGAAGTATGCTACTTGTGAATTACCTAATGACTATTTTTCTTGGTCTTTGCATTGTCATTTTGTTTGGCTAGTCCTTGTTACTAGCAATCCCACCTTATAAGTTGCACCTCTTTAAAGTGGGTGGTATATTAAATATCCTTCAACCACATGTTGCAGTGGCACATGCAATATACCAGTTGTCAACCGCCTTCTCTTAAAACCTCTTTGAATGACTACAACACAAAAGTCTCTGATTGTCTATGTTTTGGCCATTTGTTCACCAATTGAAATAGTCTAATGAAAATTATTTCTCATGCCCCCATGGGTAAAACCTAACATGGAAAATGGTGCATTGGGCCTAGGGACATGTCTTTTAAGAGACTCCTAATGGTCCATAACCTTAGTCAACTCATCTCTTGTTGAATGTTATCTAAGTTTATTACAATGTCCATTAGACCATATATATTTGATGTTGTTGATATCATGGTAGCTGCGGGAGGTATTTATCTCCACGTATAAACTATTAAGAACCAAATATCAATATAGCATTGAAAAACCTAAGAATAAGTACTCAATGCATTGAAAAAGAGATAAACTTAGATAATAAGCCTCTTCGAGGGGGAAACCTCCTTATGCCCACATAAATGTACAATTACAAGATGATTCAAAACGAAAATGTCTCCTTGGTATATATAGGAGACTAGGAGGTATAATTACAACTACTGGACTAAAGCCGACATAAATAAAATAACATTACTAATATAATATGCCCTAATTAAGGGGTAATGAGCCACTATTTAGGGCTTAACATGCCCCTCCCCTTGAGAAAAGTGTTGTCTGCAACACTTTAGTAACTCTGGATGCTTCTGTATAAAAGACTCACCTTCCCAAGTGGAATCTTCAGTCGATAGTTTCCTCCATTTAATGAAATACTCTGAAATGGATCTATTCCTTAGTTGGAGAATTCTTGTGTCAGTGATGGCTTCAGGATCCAATATGATTTTTCCTTCCTCGACAAGTTCCGGCAATATAGTTTGAACTGGGATCTTTTCACCTATAACCTTCTTTAAGCATGAAACATGGAAAACTAGGTGTATTCATGAAGATGCAGGCAACTCCAATTTGTATGACATAGTACCAATCTTTTGCAACACCTTATAAGGGCCATAGTACTTTGGTGATAATTTATTATCCTTATTGGCTTGCCTGAGGGACATCTATTTGTATGGTTGTAGATTTAAAAACACCCAATCCCCTACTTCAAAACTTCTTTCACTACGATGTTGATCTACTTGTTGTTTCATACGATTTTGTGCCATGGTTAGGTTTTCCTTTAATATTTGGAGAACTTGTTGTTGATGCTCGATGTGTTCTTACACTGCTTGAACCTTATATTTTTCTTTTAGAGAAGAAGTGATGGAAGGAGGGTGGTATCCATAGAGTGCCATAAATGATGTCATTTTTTTTGCAGTATGAATGGAAGTGTTATACCACCATTATTACAAGGGTAACCATTTGAACCATTGTGTTTATTTATCAGAGACGAAGCAACGAAGGTAGTCTTCCAGAAATTTGTTCACTATATCGGTTTGTCCATCAGATTGAGAATGATAGGATGAGCTATGAGCCAAGTGAGTACCCAAACAAGAAAATAATTTTTTCCAAAAATGTCCAGTGAAGATGGTATCTTTGTCACTTACAATAATCTTTGGGTTGCCATGTAGCTTTTGAATTGTCTCCATGAATGCAGTGGCAACTGTACTAGCTTTGAAGGAATGAGAGAGTGCACAAAAGTGTGCACACTTGGTTAGTCTATCAATAATCACCATGATGACACTCTTTCCTTCAGACTTTGGTAACCCTATGATGAAATCCATGGAAACCTCCTCCCAACGCTGACTTGGTATGGATAATGGTTGTAAAATACCTGGGGTCTTAATTGTTTCCACCTTATTTTGTTAACAAATCAAACATTCCACCAAAAATCTTTGAACATCATTTTTAAGGCCATCCCCAAAAAATTCCTTCTTGACCCTATGGTAGGTTTTTAAAAATCTCGAGTGCCCTCCTACTGGAGAGGTGTGCAATTCCAATAGTACCTGTTGTTTGAGTTTGGATTTCTTACATAAATATAAGCGATATTTGTACCATAGTGAATCATTTTTCCATGTAAATGTATCTGATGTACTGGAATCTTGCTGCAACCTTTGAATGAGAGTCCACACTTTTTC